>JAOXJP010225293.1:0-11627 GCA_025762735.1 Platanus orientalis | reverse complement strand
GGTTTACGCTTCCACATGTTATTGATTAAATTGTAATATAAGACTATGATAAAATTACGTGGATGTTTATGGTATTATAGTAAGATCGAAGTAGCGATACGAGCTACCTAAAAGGGGGTGACTTGGGGGCATTACATATTGGGGGGGTTTGAGACCTCAAATGGTTTTTGTCCGAGAGATGACTTATTAAAGGTAAGTTAAAAATTGAGAGACAACCATTGACCTTTCTGAATTTGGATGTTACATGAATCTTTGAGAGCTTTTGGAAGGTCAAACCCATACCAAAACATCTTGGGGATTGAGAAATTGGGTATTGCCAAAAATTAGGGTGTGTAGGATCTGACATGACACTATTTTGGGTGTTGAGAGAAGCTTCGACGGTTCCTTAAGAGTCCAGGTTCTTATTTTGAAGGCAAAAGTGTTAAATGGTAATTTTTTGCCTGTGATGCTTTGCTATGAGAAGTCTTGTAGAGGCAATAGAATTTTGAAGGCAAGGTATTTTGTAGTCTTAAATGTGGACCCTCATAGTCTTGTGGATGCTTCTTGGAAAATTGGGGTTTGGTAAAAAATGGTGTATTTAGGCTTATCCTTGAGATGGCATTGCACATGGCATGATATGGATGACGCTTTTTGTGGCCGAAATATCTGATGAAGACTTCACAAGGGATGCCTAACTTCTTAAAGTCCAGGCTTGATCTCCTTAAACCTGGGTTGCCTAAGGTCTTGACCCTAAGTGTTTCCTTGATGTGCTTACATTCCACTAGATGACCCAAGTCAAAATTGGGTGCTGACAGATGCCCCTCTTTGGTTTGTGTGGCTTCGTCACATGTAACAAAGAAATGAAGTATCCAAATTTTGACTCGGGCGAGATGATACCTCTTCCTTGCATGTAACTCATGGATATCAGGTGGGTGTTTTTGAAAATGCATAATAGTTTTGGTTGAGAAAGTAATGGTGGGCTAAAATTTGTTTCTGACCATTTGGATTAGGGATTTTTGAAAATGATTTTCCTTTTTGAAATGCCTTCTCAAATTAAGAGTTAACTCTTTCGGTATGTTGTAAATAACTTTGAAGGCATCCATATTTTGAAATGGGCATCAACCGATATAGACTTTCTTTTGAAAAATAGGGTTATCCATGAGTTCTATACAAGAAATTAGTACCTTCTCTAACCTTAGGGGTGTTGCTATTAGCACATGTGTTGTGTCGGAAAACATGTAAGTCATCGACATAGAGCGCAAGTTCTTGAAAACATTGCAGAAACCCGATCATGTAGAAGTTATAAATCACACGAACCATTTATATGACTTATACATTTATATTTGTTTTTGGCTCATTCATTAATTATGTTGTATGAATTACTGAAGTTTCTTGTAAAGTTCTTCAATTGTTGAGATGTTATGTGCTTATTGATTGTTTTGTTGAATAATTGTTGATCATTTTGAAAATTGGTTGCTCTAGAGTCTTTTTGTGACTGCCCTTTGGACTCATGAAGAGATGTTGTTAAACTCTCTCTAGAAAAGCTATGGACATATTGGTGCTATGTATCATTCATGAAAACTGCTTGGGTTTTACATCAATCATGATATATAGCTAGATCGATCTACAACATTGCCCCCATCTCAGCTAGGCAAATGTTGTATTTTACGGGACTCATGGAGAGATTTTGGGAAGCTCCCTATAGAAAAGCAATGGGACCTTGGAGGGTCAGTGCTACGCATCACTTTTACATTACTCATGATACATAGGCTATGGCTTGATCTGTGGCATCGTTCTCATGCCACTTAACATTGTCCTAGTTTTGGGACCTTGAGTGGGAGAATGTATAACGACTCTCTTCAATAGCTAGGGTGAAATCCGATAGATCAATTGTTGTGCCTTGCCCAAGTAATAACAATCCAGTCATTGTTATAGTAGGTATAACACACAATGTTTGGAGTGAATGCAACATGTGCTTATGTCCTAATAAGCCAATGTTACTAGGGGTTGGTGCTAACAAGTCGGTCTGTTGAGTTGTGACCATCAGGATTGGTGGGCAAATGTTGTTGTGCTCTTTCCCAAAAAGTCGTGGGTGGCCATGACAGCCCATGCTATGGCGATGCTACTTAGGCATGATAATTGTTTAGGCTATGGCCCAAAGTGAGTACCTTATAGACTTGATGGAACGAAGTGTGGCATTGCTTATGTTTGAAGTCAAGTAAATGTCATGGGGTGGCCGTTAGTAAGTCATGTGGCAGATAACTTACTGAAAAAATTAGCCGGTGTGGGGGTAGCTGTTTAATAGGGTGGACTGGGTGTACCAACCATTGAACTATGGGGGGATTTTGTCGGGACATGCAGGGAGATGTTGTTATGCTCTCTCCAAAAAGCTATGGAGGGTTGTGATAACAAATGACCCTATTGTTGTGATGGTAGATTCCTTAGGCATGATAGCAATCCGTGCTTAGGTTCGAATAAACAAACATCATAAAAGGGTCATTTCTTATAGTTGTCCCATCTTTGACATTGTGTAAGCAAAGGACCAGTCGGGACTGGAGATGTTGTCGCACTCTCTCCGAAAGCTATGGGGGTTGTGGTAGCAGGTAAACTATTGCTATGTTTTCATGACTCCCTTACAGTGTTAATGCCATTCATAATACATAGGCTATAAAGCGATACACAACATTCGCTTACATCTAAATAAGTGAATGTTGCGAAGCAATCTACTGAATCTGGGATTGTCGTCGGGGCTATGTTAGGAGGGTTTTAGGCTTATTGCGAAAGCTATGGAGATCCCAAGAGATTGGTGCTACGTATCTATTTTAACCATACAATTTGCAAACATGATTGTTGTAGTACGTAGGCTATGGTGTGAAGCGACATTTACTTACACCCGGATAGGCGAATGTCTGTGTGGGCCTTTCTTCTAAGTCATTTTGTCGATGTGACTTAGTGAACCTGCATGGCTTGGTGGGGCATGTCTGGAAGTTTTTAGGATTACTCTGAAAGCCATGGAGATCCCGAGTGATCGGTTCTATGTACTTGTTTTAACCATCCAATTTGCAAACATGATTGACATGATACATAGTCTATGGAATTAATACAATATTTGTCTATACCCGAATAGATGATCAAGATGTCATGGATTGTGGCCTTTTCTTATAAGTCAAAAGATTATAGGGTCCTCATTGAACCTACAATGGCCTGAGACTGAAAATGTTGAGAAATGAAAGACAACATTTTCATTTCTCAACATGTTGAGAAATGATTGAACTTGATTTTGTTGGGAGATGACGCATCATCTCTGATTTGCATTTTGTAGGGAAATGACGCAACATCTCTAATTAATTTTTAATTTTTTGAGAGATGATGCATCATCTTTGATTAAATTTGAATTTGTTGGGAGATGACGCATCATCTCCGATTGATTTTGCATTTATTGGGAGGTGGTGCTCCTTATTTCTAGAGTTACAACGGCTGTGTGAAAGGCTTTCATCTTAGTGAACTATGGCATGACCAATAGTTGTCAGTGTGGATTAATCAAAAGTTGAGCTTGATGCCTGGGTTGTTTATTGAATGGGAGAGGTTTATGACTTTTTTTTAAGACTCTACCACAAATTTTGAAAAATTGTCGGGCTCCTCAGGGTATTCAACTAGGGCTTTCCTCTTCCCCCCTCTCCTTTTAGGAGTAGGAACTTCCACATTTTGGGGTGCATCCCCAAGTTGGTCGGCCACACCAGTACTAGCCTAATCAAAACAAATAAAAACAAGTTAAACAAATAAAAATTAAATGAAAAAAAAACAAAAACAAAAGCAAACAAACCAAAAAAATAAAAAAACCTACCTCTCCCTCAAATAAGCGTCGATAGGCTTGCCTATCTCTCCCTTGCCTAAGGCATCCTCTGTCTCTATCACTTGTGATGGAGGACTAGAGATCATAAACCCCTAAAGGAATGCTATCTATCTATAGCAGCTCTCCCCCAAATACCACTCGACCTCACAGGGGCAAGCAAGATCATTCTGGTCTTCGACCAGCCGAGGGAAACTTCAAATTCCTCGGCTAACTCCCCACTCAACTCCCAGATAGCCTGGGGGGCCCAGTTGACCTACAAGTAAACAAAAAAATATTAAATAGAAAACAAATAAAATTTTAAAAGACACCCACTAACAAATGAAATTTACCTGGGAAGCCATAATCTGGTTGAAGTCCCTCTTAAACATCAAGATGGACTTCCTCGTCTTTGGTTGGGTGTTAGAAGTCTTCCACCTCTCAACACATGGCACGGGAAATAAGTTATTCCCCTTCTTTCGTGGAGCCAAGGGAATTAACCTCTCGTAGCACCACACATGTAAAAAAGCATTAAACAAGTTAACTAAAATATATAAATAAACTTTAAACTAAATCAAAGTGTCTAAACTAACTTCCCATAAGAAGTGCAAGCCAATGAATACTACCTTCTCCCCGTTGGCAGCCTTACTCATGTTGGAGTACATCCACCCAAGGGTGGATTTACCCCAAACATAAGACCTAACTTTTGTCAGGTTTTCCAAGGCAGGGAGGAAGTTGAAGAAAATCCAGTCACTCTTTGCACTAAAAACGGACCAGGTGAACATATAGAGAAGGAAGGCTCAAATAGCATAGTTTATCTTTACAGGGGAAGCCTTGTTTGTGGCCCATATGTACTCCCTCTCAAACCAGGAGGGCAAGACTCCTCGGAACCCCCTATAATAAAATACAGGCTGAGGCCCTAGGCACCTTCGGATCATGTCTTGAGATGGCACTGGCACCATCCCGAGAGGGGGAGGGCTGCCCCCCATGGGTAGTCTGGTCATCATGTAAAAATCTACTGGGGGCAGCCCGCCAATCTCGTCCATAGGTAAATAGAAGGTACACATGATGGGGGACCATTTCTTTGCTAGTGCCATGAGCAGGCCCTTGTCCGCCATCAGTAGTGGAATGTTAAGGAAAGGCTCGAACCCCATTTCCTTCACCTTATCCTTATCCTTCTTGCAAAGGTGATCCCACATCATGAGAACACTATATTAAGGCTTACACAACTTCTCTGACCTACAAAGAATAACAAACAAAAAAGGGGATAAAAAAAATTATAAAAGGCAATTTTTTTTGTTTGTTACTGGCAGTACACCTGAATTTAGGTTGTACGCCTGAATGCTAGCTATACACCTGAATTCAGACCATACGCTTGAACTAGGTGTACGCCTGAATTTTACTATATGCCTAAACTTAATTATTTTGAAAGTTCAAGCATACTATGTAGTATTAGGGCAGAACGAGGATTTTAGGCGTATCTCACTACCTTTGCCCAAAAATAAACAAAAAAATACTTCATTAAGCCAAAAATACAAAACAAGAATACAATGACAGTGTGAGAATTCACATCTAAATCAAAACAAAACAAATTCATGTAAGAAAAATAGAATTAAAATACCTCATCATTTGACAAATTATTTCACAAAGCTTTTTCATGGGAAGGGAGAAGTGGATAATTCCTTGATGACCCACTTGCACTCATCTTGCTTAGAAGGGTCAGAGAGGACTAAATTTAGAATAAAATGGTCTCACAAAGTTTTCCCTCGCAATGACACAGTTATGATATTCAAAAACTAGAAAAAACCTAAAAAGACCTCGTGGAAGTTTTAATAGACTGTGACTGTCCAGTATGCTTGAACATACGCCTGAACTTTAATTGAAAGGATTAGACATACTGTTACGCCTAGACTAATGATCTAACTTAAAGAACTAAAAATCCAAGGTAGTTTTACTTGCAAGTATACACGTGTTGTAGTACTGAACAAGGTTGAATCCACAGGGATTGACTTGTGTAATAAAAAACAAAGATTACAAAAGAAGAGAAATATAAAAGCAAAGAAAGAAAGATATCAATGTTTCTACACCGTAGTATGGAGCAAAAGTAAATGTTATAAAATAATTAAAAGAACTAAGGTTTCAAGGGTCCCCTTAATACTTTATGATGTATTTTGAATCAATTTTTCATGGTTAAAATCAAATGATGATTCTATTTAACCGGATGATCACAACATTAAACTCAAAAAGGATTTATATAAGAAGGTAATTGCATAGTCGAATGCAAAATGATTATATACTTTGTTAACAAGTCACATGGACTTTCTAAGCATTTATTATACCTGGAGTTAACGATAAATTAAAGAGAGTTTATAGACTTGTCACATTAGATAAAAAATAATAAACTTTAAACATTCAACTAAAACAAAAATTAGATTAAAACTTACTTGTCAACCCATTACATTATAAATGACCAAACTTTCCTCTAACCTTAGTCAGGACTTTAGCCAAACATCTTCTCAATACAAGCCATGAAAGAAAAATACTAAAACCCTAAACATTAAGAATATAAGAGAGGAGAAGAAGTGATTAATTCGTGTATAGGCACACCGCTTTTATAGTGGAAAAATTAAAGAGGCCAAAAGATCTTCAAATTTTTAGCATGTACGTCATTCCAGATTTACTTAACATTGACTTTTATGCTTGACCTTAAAATCGTCCAAATTGGAAAAAAATCCTGAAATACAAATTTGTAGAGAATTGAATCTTCTTTCCAACCTCACTAGCTTTGCTTTAATCGGAATTTTGAGTCTAAAGTTATGGCCACAATATTGAACATGACTCAAAACTCTTTTTCTAGCGAATTTTCTAAAATAGGCATGAAGTGAAGATCTTTTTGCTTATGGGCCCCACATGTTTTTGACTTGTTTTCCTCGTGAGTGAGCTGGTCCAATGTCTAATCATCCTCCTCTATCAATCTTGACCCTTGAATTCCCTTGGATGCTTGATCTTCACTTGATTGGATCGGTTGGTATTGATCTCCATCATCTTTTGATATCATCTCCATTGATAGGCTTTGCTAATGGGCTTCAAACTTCAATTAGGCTTTTCTTGAGATTCTACAAGAGAAAATACATAATTTATTATAAATACACATAAAATAAATTTGATAATGCATATTTTAATTATGATAATTATGCAATTTTTAGTAATTATTAATCACATTTCAGGAATTTCAATTGGTATCAGAGTAGGTTGTTCTAATTGGGTTTAACAATTCGGGCAAAAAAATCTATGATATCCGAAATGTCTGAGAGCATGTCAACGACTAAACCTCAATTTTTTTATGGAACTGACTACACATATTGGAAAGCCATAATGGGATTTTTCCTTAATTCTATGGATTTGTCGGTATGGGACATAGTGGTTGAAGGTTGTTCCAAACCAGAAAAGCTGGCAAAAGATTGGACTATGGCTAAGATCGATGCTTACAGTGTAAATTATAAAGCCCTTAAATATTATGTGCAGTAAATTGAGAACTTAATAAAATTTGTGACTTATGACCCTGCAAAAGAAGCATGGGATCTTATAGAGAAGACCCATAAAAGTGACTCTAATTCATCAAAAGATGAATTATCATGTAGTAAGAATGACTCTTCCTCGACTACTAAAGCCCTATTGGTCATCATTAATGAGAGCGAATAAGCTTCAAGCAGTGACAATGACGGTGATGAAGATGTTGAAAATATCAATGATGCATTCAACAAGTTGTACTTGAAAGGCCTAAAAATTTCAAAGGTAAATTCTAGACTTAGAAAGGAAAATTGAGATTTAAAAGACAAGTACACTTCTCTAAAATCTAAGTTGGAAGAAATTGGTAAATCATTAGATAAGAAGAAGACTCTAGAGAAAACAAGAAATGATCTTCTAAAAAAAAATCAAAACTTAGAAACGAAAATACAAAACTTAGAATACCAAAATAGGGGGTCCTAAGAACAAATTAGTCAAAGAATAGAAAATTTTCAAAATATTGAAAATACGGGACTAAATTGTAAAGGAAAATGTAAGAATACCGCTAAAGCAAGACATCTCATTTCTTAAGTCTAAAATGAACCATAGGTAAATGTTATTATTGTGGACTACAATGACATATGAGATTTGAGTTGAAAAAGAAAGTATAGTTGGAAAAATCATCACTCATTGAAAAGAAAAAAGTAAAAAAGAACAACAATTGAAACATAAATCACTACAACAAAAAACATATTTTGCATCGCTTAAAAAAAGCTGCATATCGAGATATGCAGTGCTTTTTTAGCGCAATTCTGAGACACGTTGCAAAAAGATGAAGACTTTACGCAACGCTTTCAAAATGTTGTATAAAGTACTTTTTGCAGCGCTTTTAAAATACTTTATGCAACGCTTTGAAAACGTTGCCTAAAGCGCTGCATAAAATCTTATTTAGGCAACGTTTACAAAACGTTGTATAAAGTGCTTTTTTTTAATTTACTCCCCCCATCTCTTTCTAATGACTTGAGCCTGTCTAGAGAAAATAATATCAGTTATTACTTGTGAGCATATAAGAATAGAGCTAACTTATTATCTGGCTAATAAAATAAAAAACTCAACTAGTCAAATTAGTCAGTAATATCACAAAAACTTGGTAGTATTGCCAACATTTAAAAAATTAAAGTGCAGGAAAGAAATGAAAAGTAAAAGCAAATGAAGGTTCACTTGATCAACATATTCACTTTCTTGGTTTGAATGTCATACAAAGTAAAAAGTAAAAGAAAATTTAAAACATTTTCAAAAGTGTGTAGAGCTGAGAGAATTCTTGCAAGCCTTTCATAACACAATGTTTCCTTATCTCTCTCTCTCTCTCTCACTTAATGTGAGTCATGATTTTCCATAGATGATGATTATAAAAATGATAACTTATAAAATTGGCATGAACACATTAAAGAAATAGATTAAGGATCATCACTTAAATAAAAAAATAAAGAATATTTATGCTCTCACATGACAATAGTAAGTAGTAAAATGCTACAACCTATAGCTCATATGCATAGGTGCCTGTTACAACAACAACTCAATTCAATGGAAAATGATTAAGGAATTCAGACTCCTCTTATAAATTTCTACAAAGATTTAGTTTTGTGCATTCACTTAACTCTTTAATTGATTCTTGCTTCATTCCCATCTAAATAACAGTCCTCTGCATAATTTTAACATACAAGTAGTCTTTTTTCTGACCAGGAACATAGTTTGGTCCCATGATTATTGTTAAAAGCACAAAGTGTGCTACAATATTTTGCCTCAACATTATCTTTGATTTCAACTTTTTTAACAGATCAAGGGAGAACAATATCCAAATATCAGAATATATTCAAACAACTGGTGAAAAGAAAAACAATTGAAACAAAGATATATGCTTGATTCCTTTCGACGGATGAAATAATATGCAAACTCTTGTTCTAAACTAGTTATGAGAGAATACCATTCAATATAAAGATATAATTAAATGGCCTATGAAAAGAAAAACAAACTGAAATGAAGATATACACTTTCAATGCCTTTTAGCAAATAGAATCATATGCAAACTTTTGTTCTAACTAGTTAAAAATCCCAACCATGTACTCCCTAACATGTGCTTAACAGAAAAGAAGTCTGGGGGATTCATACCACAAACCTGGGTTCAAACCCATCTTCATCTCCAAAATGAGCAAACCCCTGACCTCAGAAGCCCTAAAATCTCCTGTTTATTGCTCAAGCAAGAACTCTTATCTCTTACTATTGCTTTGATATAGAGAAGAAAACCTGCATAAATAAAAACCATTTTAAGGCATTGGCAAAAATGACCATGGATTTCAAAACATTAAATGGATAAATAAATAAAAGCTTAAATACAGAGATATGAAATATATTCTGGGATACAAATTTAAAACACATCTTAAGTGATATTTTTTTTTACAAACTGCACCCCACCCCATCACACACTCACACAAAACTGGTAAAAAAAATAATTCCTTTATAAATTTTTGGACCGTACTTGTAGCCTAAGAACCCTAAAAACATATTAAGTACTCCTTTATTTCAAACTTATTATGCTTTTTTCCCTCATTTCTTCGCAAGTATAAAACAAAATCCCAAATTCATCATACAGTCATATTTCTGTTTTGAACCTAACAATGGATTCTTTCTTTCTTTCTTTTTTCTCCTAAATGCACATTGAAAATGGTAGAAATCCATATGAGACAATAAAAAAGATTGGCAAACATACCAGGGAAAGAAAAACAAATTCCTCTCTCAATACAGATATCCATTCTCCATTTTTCCTCTTTTAAAACCGTTTTGAGAAATAAGAATGAAAATTTCATCCAATGTATGATGATTAAAGTTGGGTAATAAAATCTAGTGAAGGCCAAGGTTGGTATTATAAGAGTAGTCCTGAGAAAAATAGCCAAGGCTACAAATTGTTGACAATCAGAATTGGATTGAAATCTTAAGTTTTCCATTATGGATAAACTGTAAAATTTCAGTTCTTGAGAACAAAAGATTTCATTCGAACACTCATTGAATAGGGTTTATAGCCCTAAATGTAGAACTAAAGCTTATATTATGAAAATCTTAATGATGATGACTATGACAATAATGAAGATATAAAAGAAGTTGTAAAGTACCTACAACTGTGTCTACCAATGATAATGTTTGTCCACTGGATGAGGTCATTGCATATTCAACAAAAAATATTTTCTATGTATAACAATAACTACAAAGCAAATAACCTTTTAAAAATGATGCTAAAGAAAGTATTAATAACAACTACAATAATAATTATAATAGAAAGTGTCTGGGTTAAGGGTTAAGACAGATGCAAAGACTAATTAAGGGCATCATAACTGAACATGTGTCTCATGTACAGAGGATTGGGGCCTACCACTAAATGTGTTTTTTTGTTGTTGGTACAAGCCACTAAATGGATCTGAACAAAAAGATTGCCCAAGGTAAAAATTACATTATCAAATGATTGATTATTAACCATTTAAATGTATATATTAGTTTTAAGCTTTATTCAAAGTTTTCATACTCACCAAATTAATATAATGAAAACACTTGATCATGATCTCTTTTTCTTTCTTTTCATTTTTTTATGGGCTTACTGGTCATGATGATCTTTTTCTTGGGTTGACTCATAGGTGGGAACCATTGAATGATGGGTTCCAAACCTCCATACAAAAACACATATTCCCCAAACCCAATATTTTCTTGTAATAATTAAGCATTGTCAATGCTCCAGGGCTTTGGCGGCTGCAACATAAGGCTTCCTAGGGAAGACCCAAGGTCTAACCCCTAGAGGGGGGTGGGGTGAGCAGTGTAAAGTGGTGTCACCTGCTTGGGTTCTCGAGTTCTTGTTTCTGACTTGACTTAGGTTAGGCCCTCTTCTAGCGGCTGTGATGATGAAGGCCCATGTGGCCGTACCCAAAAAAAATTAAGCTTGGTTTGTAGTTTTTACAAATTTGGATGCCATTTTTTTTTTCTGGTTTTCCTTTATATATATATAGGGGGTGCATGGTAAGAGATTAAGAGAAAGCAACACCAAGAAATGTCAGAATTTTTTTGTTGTTGATAAAAATAGAAAATAAGTTGTACCTGATACATCTTAGGAGGCCCCTCATCCTTTGAAAGCATCCATTTAGTAAGATAAATAGAAAAAATGAAGCTAATGATGCATATAGAGAAGACAAACATAATGATTGGAGAAGTTCTTGCTCCGATATAAAAGACAGCTCCAAGGCCCAAGAACAAAAGAACAAAAAGGACACGG
>JAOXJP010225282.1:0-11628 GCA_025762735.1 Platanus orientalis | reverse complement strand
ACTTAACCCAATACTTTTGTAAAAAACAATTTTTATCAACTAAGCTATATACTATTGATAATTTTAAAATAATTAGTCTATTATATATAATACATATATATTATGTATGTAAAAGTTTGGGCCTCGGCCCGGGCCAAGGTAAGCCCAAACCCAGCCCTCAATAAAAATTTGGGCCTCGGGTTGGGCTCAGGCCCTTGCCGGCCCTAACTCGGGTCGGGCTTTTTCAAACCAATTTGAGAGCCGGGCTCGGACTGGTCCAGCCCATGCCCACCCCTAATTGCAGATTTCGATTAGACTTTACGAGCCCAACAAAACTAATGTTCATTATGATTCTTATAGAAGATGGTGACGAGGGAGAACGAGATTGAGTGAGTGAGTTAGTGAGTGTGCCTTGCTTGCTTCCACATGTTAGTCGAAGCAACCAAGAAAAACAGTGGGGCTGGAGAAGTTGGTGCCCAAATTGATTGTCTACCACCAATCAGAATCGCATGATTCAACAAGGTAGTCAACGTGATTAATGGGTTATATCTAAATCAAAATTATCCTCAATATTTGCATCTCATCTATGATAACATTGATAAGTAAGTTTCCATGGCGTGATTCACACCAAAAAAACAAAAAACAAAAAAAAATAAAATTGAAAGGTAGTAACAAGCAAAAACAAAGTAGGAATTAGAACAATCTGAACCGGGTTTGCTGGCTCTGCTTATCCAATAGATTTGCTGGATAACCAATCCCACTAATCCGGATCAGCTCCTGCCCACAAGTATTCTTGTGGCTAGGAGAGGCAGGCACATACCCCTAAAAAAGTAAAAATCAATTTTTTGAAGGGTAATTTAACTTTTTGAGAGTACATGTCCGCCTCTCCTAGCCACAAAAAAACTTGAGGACGGAGAGGATCCTGACTACAATCTCACCAGTCTACCATGAGGAAAAATACTCCCTGCCCACAAAATAATCTGCTGGGACAGGAGATGGACACTTAATCACTTATACACACAGACACATAAAATAGAAAAGGTAAAAATTCACTTTTTGGGATATGTGTCACATCTCTTAGCCGGACAGATTAATCTGTGGGCAGGAGAGGACTCCCTGGGATTTGCCACCTATATACCTATTAAATTAGGATAACCGCCTTTCCTTCGGTGAGGCATCGGATTTGGTAGGATAAGTTAGAGTCACCCTAAGATAGGACAGACCGGAACCGGAATTGGTTACCCAGAATATCTTTGGGATTTTCTTATCCAGTAGATCCGCAGTAGATCCGAACTCAATCCACTTCAGGTATCAGAGAGATTCGAACACAATGTAGAAAAGCTATCCAGAGTATATACTCATCAATAAAACTCAAACAGCACAAGATCAAAACATAAACAACTACTCAAGCAGATTTAATGAAAACCACCCTTCTAAAATCAAACATTAACGACCTTCAAGCACAAATACGCAGTGAAGAACGCCAAGAAATCATTAACAACAAAAGAAGAAAAAAAAAGCATACCTTCCGGAAGATACACGTTTCGTTTCCAGTAGTAAATATAGAAACACCAAAGAAATCCTGTGATGAAATAAACTGCAGTGCCACCGACGAAATTCCGAAGCCATGACTGTAAAAAGTGAGGGAGAGGTTTCCAGAGATTTTCAGGCAAAAGGCTTCCGAGCACAATGCGGTTGTAGAAGTTGGTTTCGTCGACAAAAAGCTGAAAATAATGTTCCATTAAGGAAGGTGCACTAGACGCCGGTGAAGTATATATGGACGGAAAATATGGCCGGATTTTAAGGAGAGGGGAGAAAATGAGAGTAAATGGTAGACAGGGATGGAAATGACTAGGAGTGCGGAGCTTCTAGTTCTGAAGCAGAGGAGTCGAGAACACGGTGAATCCTCTTACCGTACGAGTTTAAATCAAATCTAAGTAGAATATTAACAATCAACGCGTCACATGGCACCTGCCAAAGAGGGTGTCTGATGAGCTCCGGTCTAATCGAAGAGATAACACACCGGTACCGACCAGCAATGTCTGACACAATGATAAATAAGCAGGTACTAAATTATACTGTATATTTACTGTGACACCCTGCTTTTACCCATTTGATCTAATAAATTCAAATGTTTTATTTGGAAAGCATACCGAGAAACCTTTCCAATCTGGCAAATCTGACGCTTCGAATTCCCCTTATCAATAATTGTCCATGGTAATTCTGGTGGATTGTTTCTATTGTGGAAGAAATTTCTACAGCTGCAGGTTGTTGATATTATAAACCGTTGGATTGTTTTTTCTATGGCAACAATGGATTCATGTTATATTAGAACATGTGTTATGTTATATGGTGAACTGAACTGGTTGATTAGGTCCTCCTTCTGATCGGTTTTTGTGAATCTCATCAATTCTCTCAGTGGGCCTATCATTGTGTTTGGTGACTGAAATTGTTAGTAGTTTGCTACGAAGAAAATGGGTGGTCAACCATTACGCATTCAGGATATCTCGTATAATCTAAATATTTTTTATCAATGTCGCCTCTTTGATATAGGTAGCAGTAATCCACCTCACACCTAGACCAATGGGCAACAGTTCCCTCACAGAATTTCTAAGCGCATTGATAAAGCTACTATAAACAGCCTTTGGAGAGTTACATTTCCTTATGCTTTCCTTCAGGTGATTCCTTTCTCTGGTTCAGATCATTATCCAATTGTACTCCAACTCTCACCCCCTTTGGGCCGGCTAGCTCCCAAACCTTTCCGTTTTGAATGGTTTTGAACAAATTATGAGCAATGTCAGAACATTATTGAAAACGTATGGTAATCCCCTTCTAATACTTTGGTCCAAAAGCTTCAAAATCTTATCAGACCTCTAACTTTTGGAGTCACAATATTCTTGGGGAGAATCGGAAAAAGATTGAGAGGTTGAAAGCTCAGATTGCTTCTCTTATCATGAATCCTTATATACCAAATACAACTACTGCTTTAACTCTTTTAAACAAGCAACTGGATAATATACTTCGGGATGAGGAAATCCGGTGGGGCTAGAAATCTCAATTGGATTGGTTAAAATTTGGGGATAAAAAAACTCGATTTTTTCATGTCTCGACAATCATTCGGTGATAGCACAATCACATTGGTCGTCTTCAAGATTCTAATGGTAATTGGACCAGCTCGGAAGCGCAAATTGAAGAAGTATTGAGGCATCATTTCTCTCATCTATTTGTTATAATCAATCCCACCCTCTCAGCCATTACAGTTGTCATGGACCATATACACCACCGATTAACAAAGGCAGATATTCAGTTTCTTGACTAACCTTTCTCTTCTGAGGAAATTCGCTTAGCGGCTATGGCTATTGGATCTCTAAAAGCCTCGGGTTCAGATGGTTTTCATACAGGTTTTTATCAGAAATACTGGAATATCATGGGCCCCGAAGTTGTGAGTTTTATCCAAGATTTCTTATTGGGCAAGGATCAATTGCATAGTCTCAACAACACTTTTATTGCTCTTATTCCCAAAGTTAAATCCCCTATGGTGCCAAGTCAGTTTTGTCCAATTAGCCTATGTAATGTGCTATATAAGATCATTTCTAAAACTCTTACCAATTGGTTACAGGTGATTATGGATTACTTAATCTCTCCAAACCAAGGTGCTTTCCTCAAATGTCGGCTTATCTCTGATAATATCCTCTTAAGTCATGAAATTTTCCATCATATGAGAACTCATACTAGTCAGAAGCGTTGGATGACCCTTAAACTTGATATAAGTAAGGCTTATGATAGGGTGGAATTGGATTTTCTAATCAATACCATGGTAACAATGGGTTTTCACCCAAAATAGTGTTCGTGGATCTATACCTGCATATCCTCTTCAGTCTTTCAACTGCTTATAAGAGGCTCACCAGGGACACCCTTCTACCGGACTCGTGGTCTCAGGCCAGGTGATCCCCTATCTTCATACTTGTTTCTCTTCACACTTGAAGGATTGTTTGGAATGCTCTATTTGGCTGCTTACAATGGTACTCTCCAAGGGATTAAACTTCGCAGGCGCTGCCCTCCAATATCACACCTCCTCTTTGCAGATGATTGTCTTATGTTTTCACAAGCAACTATCCCCACTGCTACCAATCTTCGTAAACGTTTTGATTTTTTCCAACAAGCCTCTGGTCAGCAGATTAATTATGATAAGTCAGAAGTCTTCTTTTGCCGTCAGACCCCTCAAGAAGAGCAGACCCACATAGCCAGCCATCTCCAGATTTCCATCTTTTCTTGTTCAGGTAAATACCTTGGTTTACCATCGACTATTGGTCGAAAAAAGAAGGAACCTTTTAGTTATATCAATGATAGTGTGGCTAACAAATTGCAGGGTTGGAAAGCACACCTTCTTTCTCAAGGTGGAAAGGAAATTCTTATTAAAACCACCACCTCTGCCATGGCTGTCTATGCTCTGTCCTCGTTCCTCTTGCCTTTAGCCATCTCATCCTCAATTGACAAGAAGCAACAGGCTTTCTGGTGGGGTTAGAAACAGGATGAAAGACGTATCCATTGGATTCGGTGGGACAAATTAAGGACTCCTAAAATGAATGGGGGGAAGGGTTTTAGAGATTTACAAGCTTCAAATTTGGATCTTTTAGCAAAACAAGGCTAGAGACTTACTCAATATCTAGATTCATTATGTGCCCAAGTTATGAAAGCTATATATTATCCAAAATCTCATTTTCTCCGAAATCCCATTCGTCATTCAGGCTCCTGGGGTTGGCAAAGCATTCTTAAAGGCAGATCTCTATTACATAAACATTGTCTCTAGGTTATAGGTAATGGGGCATCTGTGGAAATTTGGAATGATGCATGGATTCTGTCCTTGCCTTCGGGGTGACTAAGTTCTCCCAATCCTCACATTCCTTCCCTTCAACTGGTATCATCTTTAATAAACCCCTCTACCCATACCTGGTGTCTTCATAGGATTGCTCCTTTCCTTACTACCTCTGAGTTGGCGGCTATTCAATGTATCCCTCTTTCGCCTCATATTCCGGTTGATCACATCATTTTGAAGCCCGATAAAAGGGGACAATTCTCAGTAAAGTCAAGTTATGCTTTGCTAGGATCAAACCCTACGGCCCAACTCCTTTCACTTTATTCACACGTCTGGAAATCAATATGGAAATCTTACCTCTCAAATAAAATCAAAATCTTCCTATGGCGAGCTTGTCAAGAGGCATTGCTGGTGCAAGTAAACCTGAATGCACACATGCACCACATATCCTCTCTGTGCCCCCAGTGCCAATATCCAACAGAAACTACTATCCATTGTTGCGTTCAATGCCCTTTTGCAAAAAAAGTTTGGTGTAGTCTCCATCTCCCCCCATCGATCCTTCACTCCACCCATACATCTTTCATTGAATGTATGACCGTTCTCGCCTTTAAAGGTTCCTCCAAAGAGGTAACCAATCAACTTTTCCAAAAAGTCTCTCTGGGATGTTGGTTGATATGGTGTGCTCGCAATGTTGTTTGCTTCAATGCCATAGTGATTGATTCTTTTTCTATGGTTAACCAAATTTATAGAGTCCTTCAGGACCTTCATGATTCTATCGTTCACCATCCTCCCTTGTCATCATCCCCTCCGCCACCAAGAGTCATTAAAGTTAACACTGATGTAGCTTGCCCTAAATCAAGAGATAATGTTCTGTTAGCGGCAATTGCTCACAATGAGGCTGGTGTTAAGATTAGGGCAGTCACAGTTCAGCTAGATGTTATTCCGGTTTTAACCACAGAAATCATTGCTATCTTGTCGGGATTAAAGTTAGTCAAACAGCTTACAATTACTCACCTCTTTTTGGAATCGGATTCTACGGTCGCGATGGATTATATTAACAGTCCCAGAGATCGTTGGCCATGGTCACTACAGGTCCTTCTGCTAGATATTCAGGACATCTCTAAATGTTTTCAATTATGTACTATAACTTTTGTTAAACGTGATGCAAACTACTGTGCTCATGAGATGGCCCAACTTGGCCTTCGTCTCCTCCACAGAGGTAGTGGTGGAATTTGTTGGTCCCTTCCGAGTACATCTTCTCTGCTCTCCTCCTAATCTATATATTCAGTTTTCAAAAAATAAAATAATATAAAATAAAATAAAATAATTGTCCATGTAGCTCTCAAGTATGAAAAATGCTCAAACTCCTATCTTCTGCATGGGAATTACATATCTTTTACTGCATGGCTTCAAGCTGTCTTTGACATCAAATGAAGGTTAAAATACTTAGCAAATCATCTAATAGTTTCAATTGTGATTGGATGCTGGGTCATTTAATGTTACCGTAATCAAATATGTTTTAATGAAAGTTCTCATGTTAGTCATCATAATCCACATCAAGTGGTCTCTCACTTCTATAGGATATTTCATGACTTGCAAAAAGTCTCCAAAAACTCTAAATACACCTCCTTACAAAATTCACTGAAAGCTGGATAGGGGGTCTGGGAACCGCCACCGATTGGATGGGCTAAAGTGAATGTAGATGTTGCATGCCCAATTGGTAAGTCTATGTTTGCCATAGCAACAGTTGCCCATGATCAGGATGAAACTAAATTGGCCTTGGTCACTATGGTTGATGATGACAAGGCAATTTCGGTGACTAAAGAGGAATTCACAGCCATTTTGTGGGGTTTCAAGCTTGTAAAATAGATTCAAGTGGGATGTGTTGTCATAGAATCAGACTCTTCTTCGACAGTAAATTATGTTAATCATCAAAAGGACCTCTGCCTTTGGATGCTTAAGCATTTGTTTGTTCTGTGTCATGTTTTAATGGACTCCCTTGAGGAGTGCCAAGTGATGTGTATATCTAGAGCAATAAATGACTGTGCTCACTATTTAACCCAGAAAAGTTTTTTGATTTCAACCCGCGTGTTGGGTGGTATTCGATAGACTCTTCCTAGGTCTTCTTCTGTCTAAGGAATCTTTCTTACAAAAAAAAATCTAATAAATTTGACGGTATCCACGTGGATGAGAGAGAAAAGGTATCCTACTTGTGACCCTCTTCTCTTTCATCGATGTGGAAATAGTCAAATTTTTTATTCTTAAAATTTTCTAAACAACCTTTTAATATCTCCTATCCTCTCATATGTTCTCCTAAAACCACTTACATATGATTCAATGGGATCCAATAGTTCCAAGCTCTCAATGTATAACTATTATTTATTTTTATTATATATATATCTCAACATGGTTAGATGAATTTCTCCATTATTGATAATATTGTCTTTATTTGGATGGTGGTGATAAAATTTACGAATAACTTATAAAAAATTATTAAAAATCAAACAATCATACTTATCTCAATGATTTTGTTAGGATAACCACAATCAAACGAAATCCTCTTTGAATTTTGTAGGAGTGAATTGTCCACCTAGAAATTTTTTTTAAGGATCATGGTTTTCAAAGAGATCTTTTTAACAAATATACATTTTTCATATTTGAATATAATTCAAATATACTACTCACATATCCCTCTCTTTTATCTCCTAAAATCACTCCATCTTGCTCTCATCAGTTTTAGATATTTACACATATTATCTCTATTTTCTCACCCACATCCTAAACTAATATATATATTGTGACTCAAGCCTTGGATCCTAGGCTAGGCTAAGGTAAGTCTAAGCACAACCTTAGATTTAGCTCAAACTTAAATTGGGGTTTGGGCCCAATTGGTCATTGGCTAGAGCTAGGTCTTTGTGGGTCAAATTTCATGGTAGGCAAGGTTGGACTTGGCTGATTTAACCATATGTATAGCTTTTAGGGATGTGTAGTGGATCAAGTCAAACGTGGCACAACCTAGCCCAAGGCTATGCCCAACAAAGCCTTTGCTTGAAATTAAAGTTTAATCATATATATGTTTGGGTCATATTCGGGTTTACTCTAACCCCCAAGGGCCCGATACTAAGGCTCAAGGTCCAAATCCCATTATATTAAATATAAAGTTTTTTTTTTTTTTTCTTTTAATGTGGATGGGGAGACTAGTAATCATATGATTATTCATTGTCATTTCTCTCGTATCATTTGGAAGCATTTTTTTGGGCGTGTTAATTTCTCTTGGATGATGCCTAGAAGCCTTTCCAATTTTATTCTCCAATGGTGGACCCCTTGACTAAATCCTAAAAGAATTGTTTTTTGGTTTGCGGCTTTGCATGTGGTTTGTTGGGGCATTTGGAAGGAAATGAATAATCATTGAGTTTTTGAGGATTTGAAAAAGACGGCTCATGAGGTTGTAAATTCTACCTCTTTTGATCTTGCATCATGGTAAAGGGTTTGGAAGATTTTCGTGGTTACTCCTTTGGAGATATCCAAAAGGGAATGGGTCTCTAGTTTTTTTATGTAGTTAGTGTGTCAGCTATTCTTGTGTTTGTGCTCTTTCTTATTCCCTTGTTTTACTTCTGCTTTAATAAAATCTTTTATTCATAAAAATGTAATTTTTATAAAAATAATTTATATAAATATTACTTCAATCCCTTATAAATATTCTATGATTTTCTTTATTTTTTATTTTTTGAAAATAAAAAAACAAAAGTCTCTCTTCATAAAATGTTATAAGTGGGCAATTTTTTAATTAATCATTTTAATCCCATATTATATAGTGATTTTTTTTATAAAAAAAAAATATCACTTTAACACACATATAACTTTACCTTTTTATATTAAATATTAAATAGTCTTCTTCTTATACATTACACTTTAAAGTTAAATATTTTAAAGAAATGCCTTCTTAACTTACATTGCCCATGAATTCACACGAGTTCGTTGTTAGTGTACGTTGAAAGGCTTGAAGCATCGTCGTGGTACACATAAATTAGTATTAGCGTGATCTCTCTCCATTCAAATTGGAGAGCAAATTCTCTGCAGCAAGCTTAAATTACATTAAATGGAAACTGCGGTCAAAGAAGGATTTGTATACAAATAAAATACAATAAAATTTCAACATTGGATGGGAAATTTAATACACATGTCATATTATAGACTTAAAAATGGGCCCACTCTTGGCCACATGTCGTTTTCTTTGACCGTATTTCCATTTAATGTATTCTAAGCTTGTTGCAGAGGATTGGTTGTCTTTCATATTGGCAAATGATTAAAACCCACCTGTAGATATAAATTAAAGAGCGGGTGCTATAGTAAATTCCATTACCAAAAAAATGTTTTCTTATAATTTTAAAAACAGAAAAGATATTCTGTTCAGGATTTGCCATCCAGGATGGTGTCCAAGACATCAAAGTTCCACCCATTTTATTCCATGTGAAGCACCATGGTGTCCTGGACACCATCCTGGATATAAAATCCTGGACAGAACATCTGTCATCTTTTAAAAAAAGACAACGTACTCATATTGTCTATAATCAAATTTTTTTTACTTATTTTTGGTTCTGCATTTCAATCTCTTTATTGATTGCTTCTTTATTATCTTCTTAAGAAAATATTCATATATTTTTTTCGTTAAAAAACAAAACAAAACAAAATGTCTGTGACCAAAAAGTATGTGATGCCATACACGTGATGTGTTTGGGGTTAAAAGTGTAAAAGAAATTCTCAGTTCAAAAAGCAGGTCCCCAAAAAGAGACACCAAATTCAAAAACACATCACATATGTCAATCTTTACCATGTTGGATACCACTCCCATTGAAAGCTTATGTATTGAAAGACGCCTCTTACGACAACACACACGGAGCGCATCCTAAGTCAGTGCCCCTGTGATTGGATGTTGTGGCATCATCCTCCCATAGGGAAGGACAACGGTCAAATCCCCTTGGTTACAAATTATAATGCATATGTTGCATGTTTCTCTTGTCATCATTGTACAAGATTGTTTAGATGTATGTGATGCGCATGCGTAATAAGTATATCAACTCGTACCTTACCTATCCCTAAAATTCCGAGAGAGTTGCTTAATTTACTTCTTTTTATAATATTAGAGCCAAGTCAACTCACAAGTGTACACACGTGAACTCAAGCTTAGTTCTGTTAGGCAGCCACTTGTAATGTAATAATTTCATTTGAGTTTCTCATGGCATTTGTAGCCATGAGATGGTGGTTTGTAACGAACTCATTCAAGTTTATACTAATATGTTATCTACAATTAGAAATGGATCTAGTTCGCTACACTAAGTATTTCCATATAGAATCTATTTTCGATCCAATATCTCCCATATGACTAGGAGTGGGCATGGGCCAGGCTCAGGCCGGGTCATGGTATGCCCAGGCCTGACCCTATAATTATATTATGGGCTTGGGCCTATGCCTGCGCCTACAGAATTTTTTTTTTTTTGAAACTTAAGCTGAGGCTCGGCCCTCATTAATTTATCCGATCTCGAGTTGACCCTCGCATGTTGATCATTCTATTATAGAACCAAGCGTATGTGGAAATGTAACATTATAATCACATACTAGTAATGAATTCAGGCAAATTTGCATGCGCAATGTAATTGGAATATTATTTGTTTAGAATATGTAACTCTAAGGTGTGGTCTGTAAAATGTATATAATATGATTGTAACTAATAAATTTAAATTAAAAAATGATTATAATAAAAAAAGAAAAATAAAATATATTAAAAATAAAACAATAAAGTTAATTTGCTTATCCTATATATCTCATGCCAAAGAAATATCTTGAAAAGCACAGATGAAGCTCTCAAAAATTTTATTGAAGTGTTCCATATCAAATAAATATGGAGAAACCAACCAACATTATACATGTTAGTGTAAACATGAAAGCATAAAACATAAAAAAAAGGACAAAAAAAACTAAGTTGAACTTAATTTTCCATTGTTGTTATTTTTTCCCAATCCATAGCCTTTAACATATCGTTCTTCATTCCATTATAAGCTGAGAAGTGTTGATTGGATGCAAGTGTAAGTGGTACCTTTGAACTCTAACATGGTTACATACAATCTCACCAAGCAGCTACATCAACCTCAGCCCCCCCTTCTTCTCAGCAATTTTCACACCCTTCAAAAATCAAAATAATGCCTTAGCATGCGGAAAAGATTATATATGGAAATCTGCATTTCCTGATATATTAAGATGGCATTACGGGGTGGACACATCAATGCTGAAAAGTGACAAGCACCTCCCAAAAAGTGAAAGTCACTTTTAGGCACTGATACTCAGCCCCCTGATGTCATCCTAATACATCAGGAAAAGCAAATTTCCATCCCTAATCCCAGCCCCTTAGCATGATCATACCTCGCTCCCCATTGCTATAATAATAGAAGTGGACAAAAATAATGTTGATGGGGTTAGTTTATGACTTGATTAAAGGCTGATTTGGCATGGGGAATATGGATCAGAATAGTGTTTGATAGGGTTTACTTTAGAAGCAGCAATGATGAATACAGAGAGTAAATGAGATTTATATGTGGACGGTTTCTGTAGGTGTCATGGGGGATAATAGAGAAATGTTGGTGTCTTAAGTTGAAAACAGTAGGAGAATGACTCTAAGTGAATGAAGATGCCTTTGTTTAGATCTACACTGGAGTTATTCCCTTAGAAAAAAGCGAATGGAGATGGCTTAACCACACCATTAATGGCTCATAACTCTACCTCCACCAAAACCAAAATCTAACGAGAATATGCAGAAACTAAATTGAGCTTCTTACCTC
>JAOXJP010225271.1:0-11628 GCA_025762735.1 Platanus orientalis | reverse complement strand
ACACTTGTATTTTAATATTCTTTAAAAATACACATGCATACATAATGGTTGACAAAAATATTATAATCTAACTGTATTAAGTATAAAGGAACAAGTAGATTCTCTTCTTTTTCTTCTTTCTTCTCTTCAACTTCTCCATTTCCCTTATTTTACTTTCTTTGAAATTTATCATTTTTCATATATTTTTTTATGCTAATAATACAATGTCAATATTAGGCAATAATACACTGTGAAAGGGGAATATTTGCTCAAACACACCGATATAGACAAAAAAATGAATTTTTATAATGTACTTAATGTTTCGTATCGGTATAGGAATATGTCGTGTTGGTCCTAGTAGACATGGACATATATTGGAAGATATTTAAAATATTTCAAGATATTTGATACCATGATTACGGCAACTATTTGAAAAGGGGAATTTCACCAGACTAATACAACAACTAAGGCTTTCAACGAGATTAAGTCAAGGATGACTACTACTCCTATCATACACCTACCAAACTTCTCCAAAGTCATTGAGGTAACGGGTGACGCATCTGGAGTTGGAATAGGCGAATTAAGTCAGGACGGACACCCAGTGGCCTACTTCAGTAAGAAATTAAATGAAGCCAGATAAAAGTACTACACCTATGACAAGGAATTATATTCGGTAGTTTAGACATTGCGGTATTGGAGACATTGCTTGTTATCAGAGGAGTTCATTATGTTTTTCAACCACGAGGCTTTGAGATACCTCGACTGTCACAGAAAAATAAACACAAGACATGCTAAATGGGTTGGATTTCCTTAGGAGTACACGTTTATACTCAAGCACAAGGCTGAGGTTGAGAATAAGCATGCAGATGCTCTAAGCCGTATGGTATCTTTGTTGTAGACTATAAGCATCAAGGTGACTGGGTTTAAGAAATTAAAGGAAGACTATGCATCATGCCCAAATTTTAGGGAAATGCATGCTTCTTTACTAAGAGACCACTTAGGAGCTACATTGGGTTTATAATGCAAGATGGGTATCTTTTCAGACGTACTCAACTTTGTATTCCCTACACCTTTGTGCACGATTCCCTAATTTAGGAATTGCATATAGGAGACATCGCCGAAAATTTCGGTAAAGATAAGACCATTGCTCTTGTGGAAGATTGATTCCATTGGCCAAGTCTCAAGAGAATGTCGGGTTATATACTCCTTTGTCGATTCCTTACACTCTATGGCAGGATGTTAGCATGGATTTCGTACTTAGCCTACCCTGGACCCCTAAGCAATACAATTTCATCTTTATAGTAGTGGATCATTTCTCCAAGATGGCCCATTTCATTCCATGTTCGAAAACCTTATATTCTTCTAAAATAGCTAGATTATTCGTTGATGAGGTTGTTCGATTACATGGTGTGCCCAAGCCCATTGTGTCTAATAGAGATGTTAAATTTGTTAGTCAGTTTTGAAAGACATTATGGGGTATGCTGGGAATCTCGTCAACCTACCACCTTCAAACTGATGGTCAGACCGAAGTGGTGAACAGGAGCTTAGGTAGTCTTCAGTGTTGTCTAGTTAGTGACCACCTTAGGTCGTGGGATCTAGTTCTATATGTAGCTAAGTTAGCATATAATAGTTCAGTCAATAGGACTACAAGCATGAATCCATCTAATATTGTTACTAATTATAAGCCTAGGGCCTCTATAGACATCATTCCTATATAAGCTATACAAAAGCCACCCAAATCTGCATCTACATTTGCACAACATATACATTCATTGCATGAAGATATCAAAAGGAAGATTATTATTAGTAATGAGAGGTATAAGCAGTCAACTGATTCTCGTCATGTTCATCAAAAGTTTAAGGAGACTGATTATATGATGGTTTAACTTAGATCTGAGCGTTTCTAGCTTGGAGTCGCGAAGAAACTACATGCCCATAGTTTTGGACCTTATAGAGTACTAAAACGAGTTAAATCGAATGCGTATGTTATAGACCTACCCTCAGACTTGGGGATCAACTTAACATTCAATGTTGAGGATCTTGTCTCTTTTCATAGTCTAACCTCTCCTCTTAATGATCCCTTCTCCGACTAACAAACTCCCTTTACCTAGTTTCCTCATCCTACACCTCCAGCATTAACTCATAGAGAAAAGATGATGAGGATATCCTGGATGAGCAAACAGTTTCCATGAAACAATGTGGCTACCAGAAGTACCTTTTTAAGTGGAAAGATCAAACACAGGAGGACCAATAGAGATTGGACCTGAATCTTTTAAAGCAATGCTACAGTTTTATTTTGCCAAAAGCAAATTCTTTTCAACTACAGGGAGTTGATGTGGATATTAGTGCCACACCTTCTAGAGCATACCAGTGGAGGAAGATTGCCCCTTTGTTGTTCTGATTCAAGTAGCTAGAGTCCATGTGGGGACCACATGTCAACCTATGAGGGTAGCCTTGGAGGACACTTGATAAACATCACGTAAAGTCTTTTTTATTGTTCTTAGGGTTTTAGTTTATTGTTTTGGTTAGTTCTTTTATTATTTTTATGTTTAGATATAAGGGACATAGAAGTCATAATTATTATTGTTTTAGGGTTGTTTTGAGAACCCCTTGTAAACCCTTAGTAGGGCATCACCTATTAAGGGAATTAAGTTTATTTTCTAACATAATGATCAATTAAATAAGATTTTGAATTAGATGTGCATGACTGCTCTTCTCTTCCCTCTTCTAGATATTGGAAAACCATAGGAGAGATTCCTAGGGTTTGGGGTGAACATCCTTGATAAGAAACCAAGAACCTTGGTTCCTTATAGTGAGAGGCTATAAACCAGGTAATATCTTTATTTTCTTCTTCTTTTCTTTGATGTTCTTGGTGTGTGGCGTGATTAGAATGTTGTAGATTGGATTCTTGAACCCTAATCATACAAATCCTCAACTCCCAAATCCTACATCAAGAAACCCATGTTGTTTTTCTGTGCTTCTCTGGAAATCTTTGATCTTAACCCAACCCCTTGTTGTTTTGTTACTCCAGAACTTTTCTGGGTGAACTAGAAAAACTCATGAGGTTTCAAAACCCAAAATTTCTAGGTTATCCTTCTTTTTCTTTTTGAAACCCATTAACCCCATCACTCGATATTGTTGTTGCAAGCCTTTTCTTAACTTCCCAAACCCTATGGCAAGCTAAAATCGACCTAGGTTGTCTCTTTATTAAATCCCTACCTTATGGATACCCAAAACAGACCTGATTTCATATGGATTTAGATTAATCCCTACGGCAACCTTGAAATCCCAATAATCTGCAACTTTATACCTTTAGAGGGCCTATTTTATAGACATTAATATGTTGTTCAATAATATGAACCATGGTTTCAAAGATCGAACGATCCAAGATCGAATCAAACGAGTTAGGATCGAATCGCCTGATCCGGATCGGGATCAAACAGGACCAGTCTGATCCTGCCCTGTAGATCGCGATCCAATTGGGATCGAACAATCAAAAGAAAAAAAAAAACCTTAAAAAATAGTTTTTTTTCTTCAAGAGTGCATAAACCCTTCCTTGATTCTCTATAAATACTTCTAAAAGTTTTAAAATAACATATAAGAGGTAAACTCCATGGCCTTATACCGAACGATAAATCTATTACATATTCTCCATGTAAAAAAAAAAAATTATAACGATGGCATTGCTAGCCCCCCTTAGAACCCCATGGCTTTAGCCCCCCCACTAACCCCCTATATTGATAGCGGGGGGCAAGCCCCACTCGCAACCGCCCCTATAATAGAAGGGTAGATTAAACTTCACCAAGTCACCAACCCATTGACTAGAATAATGAATCATATATTACTTTATTTTTTTTATATGATATTGTACATAGTTTAGTTTTTATGCATCAATATATATAATAATATTAGATGTTTGGTTATACAAACTACAATCTTGAACTTATATGAACCTCATAACCTTGTTCATGCATGTATGATGCACTTAACATGCCTACAATCATTATTTATATGTTATTGTATTTATATATGATTTGGTTTTTCTGCACTAGAAGTAATCATATTGGATGTTTGGTTATGAAATGTTTGATCTTGATCTTTATAAATATACATGCTCGTAACAGTGTTTATTCATGTATAATGCACCTAACATACCTAAAATTGAGTTTTTTCTTTCAAACTTTTTATAAAAAACATTATAAGAATATATAAGAATTTTTAGGATTTTTTTTTTTGAATTTTGAATTTTGAATTTTTTGGCATTTGATCGGTTTCGGACCAAACGATCCACACTTGGATCACCGATCCACGATCCGATCCGATCCGATCCCGGATCAGTTTTGGGGTTGGATGATCTGGTCCAACGATCCGAGTTTTTGAACCATGTTTGAGAGGCCCTTTTAGAAAGAAAAGGTAGTGGCTGCCCTTCATTCTTTAAAGGAGGATAAAGGGTTAGGCCCTAATGGCTTCCCTTCGAAATTTCATGTGGATTTCTGGGAAGTTATTGGAGCAGATTTGATGGATGTCATGGGGGGAATGTGCAATTATCAAAGGTAGGCAAATCATATATTACTCCTCTATAGCCAATGAACTCATTGATGAATTGAAGAAGAAGAATCGGAATAGGGTGCTATATCAGTTGGATATGGAAAAGGCTTACGACCATGTGAATTAGGGATTTCTATATAGCATTCTGGAGATGATGGGTTTTGGGAGAAAATGGAGAAACTGGATGCAAGTGTATTTCTTCAATGTCTTTCTCTATATTGTTGAATGGGGCATCGTAGGGATTTTGTAAAAGCAGCCGAGGCTTGAGACAAGGCAACCCTCTCTCACCTTTTCTCTTTATTTTGGTGACAAAGGTTCTTAGAAGATTGATTTTAAAAGCGAAATTGGTGGGTTTGATGGAGGGATGGCAGATGAATTCTAAGGGTCCCATTATCTCTATCCTCCAATTTACAGATGACACATTATTCATGAGACCGGAAGATGAGTAGATGAGAAACCTTCAGAGTATTCTATTGCTCTTCGAAGCGAGCTTGGGGCTCAAAATCAATTTGAGCAAAGTAAAATTCTTGGGGTCGGTGACAATCCCAATATAGAGGAGCTAGCTGATATTATGGGTTGCTAGGTGGGTAGGTTCCTGTTAACTTAATAAGGCCAGCCATTAGGGGCTAAATATAAGTCGAAAGAGATATGGACCCTGGTGATCGAAAAGTTTGAAAAAAGATTGGCTGCTTGGAAAGGTTTATACCTCTCTAAAGAAGGAAAGCTCACTATGTTAAAAACGTATTGTCCAACCTTCCAGTATACTTCTTATCATTGTTCTCTCCGCCAAAAAGGTTATGAACAAGTTAGAGCAAATCCAATGCAACTTCTTATAGGATTCCTTTTAGGGAGACAAAAAGACGTATTTGGTGGGATGGAATCAAATATGTCAACCGGTGGCTCAAGGTTACAGTAGCAAAATTTGGGACTAGGGATATGGGGTGGAATAGAAAAATGCCTCAAGAAGCTTATGGCATTAGGCTTTGGAAAGGGATCTCCAAGGTATTTGAGGTCTTTCAGGATAATGTTGGGACTAAAAGTTGGTAGAGGTGATTTGGTGAAATTCTGGAAGGACGCTTGGTGTTGCGAGAGGTCCCTGGAATTGGCATTCCCAACAATTTATCAATTTGAAGGGAAAAAAAGATGGCTTGGTTTAGCAGCATACCCAAGAAGATGATATGACAAATTGGCAATTGCATTTGAGAAGAAGTTTGAACGATTGGGAGATTGGTGAGCTGGCAAATTTGATACAAAATTTAGACAATACAAAGATGAACAGCTGTCTTGAAGATCAAAGGGTCTAGAATGGACATTCTAGTGGGGAGTTCTCAGTGTCTTCATTTTATAAAATGTTGATTCAACATGTAGCAACCCAATGCCCAATAGATATTCTATGGAAGTCTAAGGTGCCATCTAATGTAGCCTTCTTTATGTGGGTGTTGTTCAATGGAAAACCACCTACTCAAGACTTACTTCAAGATAGAGGAATACCATTGGTGAACCGTTGCAGCATGTGTTTACAAGAGGAGTCTTGTGATCACCTTTTTCTGCATTACAAATATGCATTTGAGGTTTGGGATTGATGCTAGAAAAAGTTTAGCATGTGTTAGGTGCAGCCTTCCTCAATGCGTGCTCTTGTGTGGAAATGAAGTCAAACTAAAGGATTAGGTGTTTCCCAAAGAGGGAACAAGCTTTGGAGGTGGTTGCCTTTTGATGTGTGTTGGAGCTTGTGATGGGAAAGGAACCGAAGGATTTTTTAGGATCAATTCTTGTTGGAAACCGGCCTTTCAGATAAGATTGTTTCCCTTCTTTTCTCATGGAGCTACTTGTCTCCCTCTATCTCGAATTTAAAATTTCATGATTGGGTATTTGAATGGGATGCTATTGTATTTTATTATGGCAGCCGCAGGGGGACCTTGTATCTCTCATGCATAGCTCTCTATTGATTTCTTTTTAATGAAATTTTTTATCTTTTCAAAAAAAAAAAAAAACAGTACGGGTGCAAACGGGCTGGGCTTAGGCCGAACCATGGTAGGCTCGGGCCCAACCTGCTATAGTAATTACGGGCTCGAGCCCAAATTTTGTTTGCCAACTTTAGGCTTGAACCAACCCTAAATTATTTTATCGGCTGGCCCATAACTTATTTAAGCTTAGCTTCTATTTTATCTTTGCATGATTGCATTTTCAATTTCCCATGGAGGTGGAAGCCCAATTGCTAATCTAAGCCTTTTCCCTTGTTTTATGTAACATTTAGTAAATAAAGCGCTATAATACAATAAATAAGGGACTTATATGTCCCTCTAATACATATCCAGTATTTCTTGTATGAAATTATTTGAATGGTGAAAAACAAATCTATCAAAGCTTCAAACAATGTATAATATGTTTTCCAATTTCTTGTGTATCAAAGCTTCAAACAATGTATAATATGTTTTCCAATTTCTTGTGTTTTTCACATATGTAATTATATATAATTCATACATATGTACATGTGTGTTTGTGTGTCTATATATATAACGTTCCAGCCTCGGGCCAGGCTCAAGTTGGGTGGGCTTCGGTCCGGGCTTGGGCTGGGCTGAGGTAAACTTGAGTCGGGCCAGCCAGGCCTTAACAAATGCCTGGGCTCTTATCTTGGGCCCAAGCTCTATCAGGTTGGGCTTTTCAGGCCAATTTGTGGGCTAGACAAGTCAGGCAGCCTTAAGCATTCATCCCCTTGTTTATAATTCCCCTTGAGAATAATTTAGTAACTTTCATCAAGTCCTCATTAATAATATATCCCAACATTTTTGGAGAAAAAAAAAACACATCAGAACCTGGGGATTTATCTTTTTTCATAACAAAGATTGCATTCTTTACTTTTTCCACTACAAAAGCACTTCAGATAGGGCCACATCTTCATCCAAGCTTCTAAAGAAAAGGTTGTCTATGAAAGGCCCCTCTGTGATCTCCTTTTGATACGAAGTAGAGAAAAATCTTATGGTCTCATCTTTAATTTGAGAGAATTCCACAACCGTATACCCTTGAATGTTTAATCTGGAAATGATGTTTTTTCTCTTCTTCCCATTAGCAATTTTGTGAAAAAAATTGGCATTCCCATCACCTTCTTTCAACCACTAATGGATATCTTCACAACTTCACACCACTTCCATATCATCCAGAAGAGCTTTACACCTAGAAGTCAACTTTGACGACAATACTGCCTCCTCCAACTTTTTGTCAAGCAATTGAACCTCCCATATCTTAGTCTTCCTCCCAGTAAAGATCCCAAAAGTGGTTTTGTTCCATTCGGTCAGCTTCTTTTTAATGTAATGCAACTTCCTCATAAAACGGAACCTTCCCATCCACCCTCATCAAATTTCAGACCACCATTTTCGAAATTCGAATGCAATCTTTGAAAGATGGATGGAGAGTCCACATATTTTTGTATCGAAAAGGAATAGGATCAAAATTCACCATAGAGGTCTTCAAAAGAATACGCCAATGGTCTAAAGAAATTTTTGGTAAAGCCTACCTCCTGAAAGAAATGAGGATACACATCTTCCCAACTATTTGTAACAAGAATCCTATCGAACCGACATAAGGTGGGGTTTTCTTTTCCATTAGTCCATGTATATTTGGCATTCAACAAAGGGCTATCTCTAAGAGCACTTTAAGATACAAATGCTTCAAAATCCTGCATGCTTCTCATGATATGACTAGGGAAAATCTTCTCATGTATGAATCTGGTTACATTATCCACCCACTACCCAAGGACTTGACCACCCCTTGCGAATACCAGAAAGCTCTTCCCAAGACACTTCGGTTTTAGGGAGTTGAAGGCCCATAAACACCAGGAAAGAGACATCCAAATCCAAAAGATCTGTCCAACAAACTTAAAGAAATAGAAAAGATGTCCACCATTTGATCCACCTTAATAATTTCCGTAGGGTTCCAAGCAAGAAGTATTCCACCAGCTGTACCAATAGCAAGAACTGAAATCCACACCAAAAGGTCTTTTCCAATTCCACTCCGAATCAATTTAGGCTTCAACACTTCTTTTTAGTTTCTTGAAGAATAAGGATTTCTGGCTTAAATTTGGCAATGCATTCATGAACTGATCTTCTCTTTTTTACCCCTCCCAGCCCTCTAACATTCCATGAAACAATCTTCATTTCGGGACAAGCTTTTTAGTCCTATTTGATCTGTTGCCCTCTTCTACCTCTTCATCCTTCATTTCCCATTCAAAGTTCCGAAGCTCTCTCCTTCCTTTGACCATTCTTTTAACAAATCTGTGATTATCTACTTCCTCCACATTCATGTATTGGGATAGCCTTCTTTTTATAGGTAATTATAGGTGAATACGGGTTTTGAACCCAGGTCTGTGGTATGACACCCACAGACTTTACCAACTTAGCAAGCTGTCATCTTTGATAGCCTTACCTTAATGGTATCTCAAACCTCCCAGGCCAAGAGGGTCGGAGATGGCGGTCGAATCTCCGACAGAGTAGTTTTCTGGAGTAGGCGAAGACACCACACTTGGACCAGCTTGCAGTAAAATAAAAGGAGTGGATAACCCTGGATCAATTGATCCCTGCAATGTGTCAGCAGCCATTTGGGAATGAGAAGCCTCTGTCACCTCACTTCGATTGTTGCTGGCCTCAGAGTTGGCTAAGCCACTAAAGGCTGCCCACAAGGGGAAGAAACGACAAGAACCTGCCTCTCCGAACTGCCTTTCACTCCCAAACCCTGCGTAAACCTAGGAGGAAAGGATGAGACTATGAGCTATCAAAAACTCATCCACACAGGCTTTAAGAGAACATATATCTTTGTCAAATCACTCTGGCATTGCATCATTCTCTGTGGATAAAGCCCTAGTCGCAGAACTCGTCTCCTTCAATGACACCACAACCAACCATCTTTCGGGGATTGTTTCCCTGATACGATGACACCCTGCACTTTTTCTCCAACATCCAATTGGATATTCCAATCGATTGGTTTGGAGCATTCACCAATTTCAAAAGTTGAATCTTGAAACACCCTTTATATTCCCTCCTAAAACTCCCACACGCCATCATCATCTCCATCCTCCACCATGGGATGAATGTTCTTGTCCACCAACCCAAGTCCTGTGTTTTGAGAACCCATATCAAACTCTAGTAATCAACCTGGATCCAGTTCGAAAAAAATCATTTCCTCTTAACCTCCCGCTCAGGATAAAGGCACCCAACAGACACAGCCAGCTTAGGGCACCTGAGAGTCACAACACCGTTGCCGTCCAACAATGAATATACTAGTGCTCACTCAACTTCGATAAAAAGAACAAAAAAATCCCCCTCAAAGCTCCATTGAAGAGCTCTAGGAATTTCTTCAAGAGATTTCACAGCAACCTTTAGGTGAGCAGCTGATATAATACTCATTGCAGTCATTCTGGAATCCACAGCCATCAATCCTCTGCATCTCTTCCCAATCTTGATGAGAGTTTTCTTGGACCATGCTGACAGTGGAAACGCCCAAACTTTAATCCATCGCTCACCTTTCACAGCCAACATGACAATTTTGGTGAGCAATAAGGACCATCTTTGGAACACGATCACACCATTCCCCATCCTGGGCCACCCAATGGACAGAATGAGATCTCCTTCATCCTTGGTTCTGGTAGTGAACACAACCGTATTTGTGGGGCAACCCGCTGGAAACATGTTGAAAACTCTATCATCTATTCATCCTTCCCATGGAATCGCCATGATAGCACCTCATCCACAGCTTTCCAAGTCATTGAAATCCCCCAAACATCACATAAGATCGCATTATTCCGGGATTTTTCTCTGGTGGGCAAACCCAATGTGGTTTAGAGGGATTCGACACCCCTAACTGAAAGTTTGAAGACCTGGGCTTCTGATTACTGCCCGAGAAACCCATCAGGTGTAGAACTTCAATCATGTCTATCCAACCAAAGGAACCCTCCCTTGCCGGAATACTAATGAATTGATTGACCTTCATAGCTCGTCATTCTGTTAACTTAATGAAAGATCCCCAATTGTTTTTGCCCCTCATCAGTAAAATAGAACCCCCAGGGAAAATTATCGTTTCCTTTAAGCTTTGGTCTCTACCGGTATAACATGATTTTTTTAAAAACCCGATCACATATACCAACTTACTTGCCGGAAACCACCCTGCGTGGTTTCCCTCTTCCACACTCCACAATCGAAAACACCTCATCCTCCAATTTAAGCTCAAAAGACTTCAACTCGATAGAGAGAATCCTTCCCTTTCACACTTGGAAGTATTGTACTATGGTACAGCCAGGTAACAAGAACACAGATAAGGAAAAATTATATTAAGAAACCCCCAAAAAATGCGACAGCATGAGAAGTACTTTTTTTTTTGGAGAGGTAGAGAGATCATTTATTAATGAGAAAGAAATAAAAGCATACAACAGTAGAATCACCGCGAAAGTGATCAGCCCATATGAAAATAAAATAACATAAAAGCTACAGTAACACCAAAACAACTATAACAAGAACTCCGCACGCCATATTGCAACCCATTCCTTCTCATCAAAGGAATCCTAGATCGAGGCCCACTCAAAAATGATATTATAAATAAAGACCTCCAACTCGCTATGACTTCAGTATTTGTTCTCGAAGATCCTAGCATTTCTTCCACTTCACAATCCCCAACAAATAGCCCCCGGTAAAACCGAAAGCTCCTAAGGTAACAAGAACATATTGAGGTGAAACTACAACAACAACAATAACAAACAGCCTTATCCCAACTATTTGGGGTCAGCTACACGAATCCTATTCCGCCATTCTGCTCTATTTAAGGCCATATATGCCGTTAAATTACAAGCTGTCATGTCCCTCCTTACTACTTCAACCCAAGTCAATTTTGGCCTTCCTCTAGTCCTCCTAGCACCTTCAACTTGCATTGTCTCACTCCTCCCCACTGGTGCAGTAATTGGTCTTCGTTGCACATGCCCAAACCATCTCAATCGACTTTCCCTCATTTTATCAACTATCGGTGCTACACCTAAGCTCCCATGTATGGATTCATTCCTAATTCTATCCTTTCTAGTCTTGCCACTCATCCATCTCAACATCCTCATTTCAGCCACACTCA
>JAOXJP010225249.1:0-11628 GCA_025762735.1 Platanus orientalis | reverse complement strand
CCCATGAGGTTTCACATGGAATAAAATGGGTGGGACTTTGTTAAAATTTCAAAGTCCCGCCCATTTTATTCCATGTGAAGCCCCATGGTGTCCTGGACACCATCTTGGACATCTGCCCTCTTAAACTCAATGCAACAAGGACAATTGATCTGTCCAGGATTTTGTATGTACTACCATGTCCTCTACCACATGTTGACACGTGATGGTTTCTCTAAACAAGATTCACTGAACTTCTTGCCATCAAAACCTATAAATACTATTTGGAAGTGGCATCTTTTTTTTTTTGGGTACCTACTTTTTCATTTGAAAACCGCTTTTATGGTTTTGACCCTATCCACCTCAGCCTTTGTGTGTGGCATGTGGGGACACGAACAGACAAACATTTTCTCCCGAAAACAAGAATGTTTTTCTATCTTTTGGTTAACAGAAAGAAAAAACTTTTTACTGCTTAAAATCGTTTAACAATTCAAATGATGCCATGACATTGCCACAAATATGAATGCATTTCATGTGCATATATGAAAGTGCTCCCCCCCACCTCCTTTTTGTATCTTTCACCTTAAGTGAGGCCCACTTAGGAGATACTTCATGAACAACAAAGTGGAATAACCCTTGGATTAAAATCGACGTGAATCCCCTACAGAGACTTGTATTGGTGTAAATCACATTTAACACCCTTAAGTATTTTTGTTCTATACTTCAGACAAAGTCAAATTTGACATTTCTCTTGCCCTTTTAACTTCCTCAACTTGCACAATCTCACTAAATGCTCACTAATGAAGTCACCAGTCTTAGTTCCTCTGATGAACCATATCAATATACTTGTCTTTCTATCAAATCTATATTTATATATATTAAAGCAACACGTGCTGACATGGAGGTAGGGATGCAAGTATCCGATTATTATTCGAATCCAGCTCATTTTCGTATTTGTTTAAAGCAAATATTGATATACATGTATCCATTTTCGATTAAGTATCCATTCGTTAAAAAAAATCCGATTATAAATAAACCAAATACATGTATTTATACATTTGTTTCAACTAAATATCCTTATTCGTTTATATATATACAGAGTCATATTGTAATACTGTAAGTTATTTTACTTTTTAAATACTATTGTATGTTATATTGCATTACTTTTAATATAAATCCTATTCTAATAGATACAAATATGTTAACCTAATTTAATAATTTTGTTTAATCGGATATATCCGTATTCGTATCCGTTAAATATTCAACTAACTTAATGGATACATATATGAATCTATATGTATCCAATTCGATTAAATATCCATTCGTTTTCAAAATGTTCGATTATAAATGAGCCAAATTCGAATGTACTTATATCCGCATCGAATCTGGCTCATTTGCATCCCTACATGGAGGTCCTTCTTGCCTTCTTACACTGCTACACATGCTTCTCTTACACGTGTATGCTCACCTCTCTTTTAATTAAAATTCAATACTTATAATAAAATATAATATAATCCCTATAAAAATTTGACACACGTTTATATCCCACCTCTCCTCCGCCTCATTTGTCTCCTAAATTTTCTCCTCCCACTTTACTTATTCCTAATTTGTCTCAATTAGTTTATCTTTAATAAATTCGTATATTATTATGCCATCAAGTTTCTTATTATTTTATATTTACTTTCTTTTCTTCTCTCTTTAAAATCTCTACCAAATGTCTTCATAAAAAATCTAATAAATACTATTATATATATAATTCCTTTTATTTTAAAATTGAACCTTTTACTCCCATATTATAATTTATATATGTTTTTACTTTGTGTTATAAAAAATTATCATCTCAACAACACCCATACAAATTTAATTTTTTATAATATCATATATACACAAACACACTAAAGTAAAGGGTGCTGGGGTCGACATTTGATCAGCATGTTTATCCATTTTCTACATTCTAAAATGTTCGAGTTCGTAGTTGAAGTCTCTTTCTTGAGTTCATGACCATAAAATGTTAGAAGTTTACAATCCCTTAATTATTAAATTTAATTCCATAATACATTTTTCTGATTTTTAATATACAAAATTATCATCTCAACACAAAACACACATGCAATTTTATTTGTTAATGGGATTGGCTATTTTTTTTAATACAATTTTTTTGGAATTGGCAAATTTGTTAATATTTAACATGCCTTAAAGTAAACTGTTTTAAAGGAATACAATGATATCTGAATTTCCCGTGCAAATTGGGTTCACTGCTAGTGACTCATTATTTTATTTTCAAAACCTTAGGATAGTTCACTGCTAGTGACTCATTATTTTATTTTCAAAACCTTAGGATATGGTTAGTTGGATCCACTTGATTGCCGCACTTGGCAGGACCTCTACTGCAACAGAAGAGGTAGACCACTACACACGCTGCACACAAGGGGATTTGACCCCTGGCACTCCTAGTGGAAGGCTAATCTAGTGCATTGGCTTCTCCAGTTGGTTTGAAGCTCTTTTATGATCCTAAGGATCTGGTACGACCCCTTAAGGTAAGACTAAGTCAGCCCTGCATCAGGGGCCAACACATCAGCACTGAAAAGTGAAAAGCATCCCTCAAAAAGTATATATCACTTTTTCAGTGCTGATGTGTCAGCACCTGATGCTGGGCTGACTTAGTCTCACCTTGAGGATCCAAAGGCATATTTATGATGATGAGGCCCTAGGTTTAGCTCCGCTTTCCATATGGTTATCATATTTTCATTACCATAAAAAGCCGTTAGGCATACAAAACTCGCCAAATAAAAGTAGTAGGAAAGGATCGTTGGTAAAGAAAATAGAACTCTCTAACCCAAATGGCAATTCCGTCTGACATGATTTATGAAAATTTCATAGCCACAACAGAGAGAAGATAAAACTAGGCCGTGTGACCTAGGAAAGGGATCCTCCTCTTAAAGCGTACAAGGAGTTACTGAGTATGACATTAATTTGAGCAAAAGATTTCTACAGTAAAAAAACCTGGCAGTGGTATTCAGTACATGCCATGTCACCCAAAAATCCAAACGCCTGCCCAAAATCCTAAACTCTGCACAACCTGGCATGCACTGAACACCACCACCACTCACTGCCAAGGTTTTTTTAACTGCAGAGGATCGAGGGTGGTTTGTATCCGCTCCTCTTAACTAACACTCATCTCCACCCCCTGTCAGGGGGCGGGCACATCAGTGCCAACAAGTGATTTTCACTTTTTTGGGGGGCACATATCACTTGTTGGTGTTGATGTGCCCACCCCTGGATATTAGCGTTAGATAAGAGGAGCAGATACAATCCACCCTCCAGAGGATCCTTTGCCATTGGTTCCACATGGCACAGTCATTTTTCTAGTTTGAAACATCTACAGTAACCACCACTCAGAACAGGACCAGAATCTACCTGTAAATAGGGCTGTCAATTGGGTCAGACTGAGGTCTGCCCAAATTCAGCCCGAAATGTTTTGCCCCAGCCCAAACTCGGCCTGAATAAACTTTGGGCCTAAAAATTTGGCCCAAACTCAACTCGTTTTAAAACAACGGGCTTCGGACTGAGTTCAGGCAGCCCGAATTAAAACTCTTTCTTAATTTTTGGCTTTATTTTAGGCTCATAATTAACCCTAAATCCATATTATATGGGTTTTTTTAATAGTTGACACTTGAACTATTTGATGATAGTAAATTTGTTAAAAATATATGAATCCAAAAGGAATAAAATAAAAAATATATAGAGCTAATATCACCATATAAAGAAAATTATTACTTGCTAACTAGTTCGGGCCGGGCCGACCCAGGCCTCAGGCTAAACTTGAGCTTGCCCAAACTTGGTCTGAATAAAACTTCAGGCCTAAAAGTTAAGCCCAAACTCAGCCCAACCCGGAATTAGGTTGGCCAAACCCGATTATTTTTCGGGCTGAACATGTCGGGCTTCAGGCCAGCCTGGCTCAATTGACAGCCTTACCTGTAAATACCCATGATGTAATGTCATATCTACTGGAAAGTTGATATAATGCCATGACAACGCAAGCCGTTCGATATGGGAGAGCTGACATCATAAAACCAAGCAAACTTGATGCAGATGCTTATCAGGTAATTAAGAAGAATTACTTCAAGGCAAGGCACCCAAACCACCCTAAATTGAACACAATAGGGTGTCCTACCAGTCAGGCAGTGGGTTGGAAACGTGTATATGTGCAAGTGTCAACCATTGGGTTGGAATCGGAGGACATCTATGCCAACACAAATTGGGTACAAATGTAATGCGGATGGAAATAAGTATGACAGACTTAAACAGCTTGCACTAACATTCGATTCAAGAACTTTGTTAAACCATTCTCCTCTCAACCCATACATTTCGTGAACAGAATAATATTACATGAAAACTAAACAAAACAAACACTAATTAAACCAGCCGCGTATAATACTTCGATACGTTGATGGATAGATGGAGATAATTAATGGGATCTTCCCTGTGGCATCCCCACTAATACTTTTATGTAGATAAAGAGATAAAGAATAGGTTCGCACCTCCTTGACTGCATTGACGATGCAATTTGCTCGCCAGAAGCAAAACAAACTTCAATTGACGACGTTGTTAGCTAGCATATGTTCTAGTCCTCCCCCGGGCTGAAGAGCTGCAACCCTGTTTCCTGCCGCCACATTATGAATCAGCTGTTGTAGCCACCGCTTGGTTGTTGGATCTTCCTGGAAATTATAAACATAAACAAAGCAAAATGCATAAAGTAAGAATATGAAGAGCAAACATAGCCCCAGGGCACAATAAAGAGGTCCTCTCATCGATATGGTCAAAGAACTACGAAGTATATTATCGAAAAAAAAAGGACTACGAAGTCCATAATAAAGAGGTCTATTCATTGGTATGGGAAAAGAAAGTCCCTTAATAAAAACTATACTTCCATGACAGAATTCTAATCTACGATATTAGACAACCACTGGGTTTTAACAACTGAGCTATCACAACAATTTCACAATAATGTGAAGTATATTTTCGATTTACATAAATGGACTTTTGCTCATGCTTGCTTAGACACCAACGAGCTCTGACAAGAAGGCTTGTAGGAAATCATTCTGTTATCCAAAGACTAACACGGGTTATTTCCAGATGTTAGTTCCTGTTTGCAGTACAGAGAGCAATTAACCTAAGAAAGAGCATTAATGGGGGTTGAAACTGCACAATCTCCTATATGTTAAGCTCAGAGAGGTTGTGCGATCCAACATTCCTTGACTCAACAAAGCCATATCCTAGATATTTGAGGTTCAATACACGTATCCTATTTTACCATTCCATTCTATCTAGGGCCATATCTTCTACACCAGCACCTCCCTCATATAAGAAATTTTTGGTGAGAATGCACCCAGCCAGGACACAGTCTTCTGCACTAGTAGTGCCAGAGCGGATACAGAAAAGCTCAAGAACTACCAGGGGCAGAGGGTGAAACTTTAAAAATTACCTTACAGGTGGTAGCATCAACCTGGGCATTCCGTGATTAAGCTCCATACTCTGACCAATTTAAAAGATACTGAAGCACTCAAGAAAGAAAAGACCTAATGGGCATTCTCTCGACAAATACAGATAGAACTACATCAACACAGAAATAGGATCATGCAGAACACATCTTAATGTAGCTATCACTATTAAGGATAATGATGTAATGAACAGGTTGAAAGTTACAACCCAAGAATATATATATATATATATATCATGTGGATGACAGGAAAAAGAAAGATAAGCAAACCTGCACACCAGGAAAAAAAATCACAAAAATCTTAAGGATTTGTGCAGAGTAGGAACAGTGTCAAGTATGACAACAGCAAAACAACAATCAAGACTATAAAAAATTTCATAAATTTCTCAACTAGCACTTACATGAAGGCAATTACTGAAGGTGGAATCCCTTAACATTTCAGGAAGGCAATTTCTTAATGCTTCACAAGCCCTATATATCATGGAAAGTGGAAACCAAAACAAGATCACAACCATATCCATTAGATGCTGCATATAAACATAACAAGAAAGAAATAAAACAAATATTAAAAGAAAATTTAATATGGCTCCAATAGATTAGAGCTCTGGGAACAAAGTCAATGTTAATCAACCTTGGATTATCAGACAGTCTAAGATAACAACGAATGATATGCTTTAGCAGACGTGGGGAGGGTAGCTCGGCAAGTGACTGAACCATGGTTCCCAAAACACGACCTACTGCAAAGAACCGCTCTGCTGTTGCACAAATATAATGCAACCCCACATCATCCAACAGAATTTTTTGAACAATAAATGTAGCCACCTGAATGATCAAGTAGGTTACCAATGTTAAATACCAATACAAACAAACTCCAAAGCATGCATAGATCAGGTTATAGCATCTTCTAAACCCATTTGATTAGATTACACTGTTAAAAAGATAATGGGGAAGCATCGGCTGTTAAGGATTATGAGGAAGCAACCAAGAGAAGATGATCTACTTGAAGTGTTTTCTACCCCACCCCCCTTTCACCAATAGAAACAATGATGTACTATATTAATACAAGAAGAAAATTACAAAGGGAGTAGCATTTCCTGTATACAAAAAGCTGACATATGGGAACGATTCCCCTGTAAGATATCTCAAGACAAAAGGGTGTTTAACAAGTATGGATGTGTCCAGCTTTTTAAAAGCACATAGAATTCCTTCTGGACTTATATTTGTTGAGGGATCTACTTCCATCTTGTCCTTTCCATGACTCACTCTTGTGCTCCTTTTATCAACTGATATATTACAATAGAAATAAGACTAACAATGTCTACTTTAGTATTGACATTTTCATTATAATTACATCAACTTGGTTTGCTTTTAATAGCTTATAACAGTTATCACACACACACACAAATAGAGATGGAACAGGTAACTCTACTTCAAAAGTTTTTTTTTTTTTTTTTTAAAGACAAACTTAACTCACCTCCCTGCTGTTAACTCTCCACTTGATGGAAAACACACATAAGACTCAATTGATTTATAAAAATATACTGTTTTAACCCTTGTTGACTGACATTTTCGGGGGACAACTTCAACTAATTCACTCACTTTTTCTCTCTCTTGATATATCTATTTTTTTATGAGGACATCGGGTCTAGGCGCGAGTTCCAGGCCTACCATAGAGAAGTTTCTAGTTGTATAGTTTGATGACATTCTTATATACAACCCTAGAAAGAAGGTCCACTTAAGCCATTTGCGGAGTGTATGTGTGATATTTTGTAGAGAGATCCTATATGCGAATTTTAAAAAGTGTGCGTTTATGACACCATAGGTTATCTTCTTAGGATTTGTTGTATCAGGTGAGGGGATGATCGCTGATCCTAAAAAGATCAAGTCTATTGTAGAATGACCTGAGCCTACTAGTATCCATGACGTTCCTAGTTTCCATGGTTTAGCCACTTTCTATAGGCGGTTTATCTGGGGATTTAGTTCTACTATGACACCTATTACGGACTGCATCCGTAAAGGTGAATTCAAGTGGACCAAGGAAATAACTAAGACCTTCTAGGAGATTAAGTCGAAGATGACTGACACTTTTGTCATGCGACTTCCTGACTTTTCCAAAGTCTTCGAGGTTGCATGTGATGCATCTAGGGTTGGGATAGGCGGTGTCCTTACTTAGGAAAGACATCCTGTGGCTTATTTTAGCGAGAAATTAAATGAAGCCAAACAAAAGTATTTCACCTCTGACAATGAATTCTATGCGGTGATCCAGACCCTCAGATATTGGTGACATTACCTGTTGCAGCAAGAGTTCATCTTATTTTCTGATGATGAGGCTTTGAGATATTTAGGCTCTCAGAAGAAACTTAATTCACAACTGCCAAGTGGGTGGAGTATCTTCAGGAGTACACCTTTGTACTAAAACACAAACCCGGTTTGGAAAACAAGGTCATAAATTTATTGAGTGGAAAGGTTTACATTCTGCATACGATAAACGTATAGGTGACCGGATTTGATAGACTTAGAGAGGATTATGAGTCTTGTCCGGATTTTGGCTTCATCTTCCACTCCTTACAAGGCGATCAGCTAATGAGGAACGATTCAGGACGGGTATCTCTTTCGGGTTACATGCATATACTTTCCTCGCACTTCCGTGAGGGACTTTCTAATTTAGGAGATGCATGTAGGTGGCGTGGTTGGCTACTTCGGTCGAGACAAGACCATTGCTCTAATTGATGACCGTTTCTACTGGCTTAGTTTAAGACTTCGGATGCCTCCAAGGTTGCTTGTTTATTCTTTGATGAGCTAGTCCGTTTACATGAGGTGCCCAAATCCATAATGTTTGATTATGATGTCATTTATTTCTAGAAAACACTGTGAATGATGATAGGTACCAAGTTACAATTATTTTCTGCTTACCACCTTCAGAGAGAAGGGAAGACTGAGGTGGCGAATAAAAGCCTAGGGACATTACTTAGATGTCTAGTCGGTGAGAATCTTAGGGCATGGGATAGTGTCTTATCTACCGCATAGTTTGCATATAATAATTCGAACAAAATGACAACTGGAATGATTACATTTAAGATAGTCATAGGTTATAGACCTAGGGCTCCTATAAACCTTATTCCTATGTCTGCATCCCATCATCCATCTGAGTTTGCATCTGTATTTTCATCGCATATACATTCATTATACCAGGAGATCAGACGTAGAAATACTATGAGCAATGAGAGATAAATAATCGGCTGATTTGCACTGTTTACATTGTGAATTTTAGATTTGTAATTTAGTTATGGTTCGATTCCGCCCCGAGCGATATCCAACTGGGATCGCGCGGAAATTACATGTGAGGAGTTCGGGACCTTACAAGGTTTTGAACAAGATTGGACCTAATGCATATGTTTTGGATATTTCGATTGACTTAGGGATCAACTCTACATTTAATGTGGAGGATCTTGTACCCTGTCATGGTCATTCCACACCCAATCATGAGCCTTTTGCAGACTTGCAAACATTAGCCCCTCAGCCTCCTCAGCCTGTGCCATTACTTCTATTGGTTACTACTTGCAGGGAGGAGATTGATGCCATCTTAAGAGGATCATATTATTTTCTCTTGACGGGGAAGTTACTAGAGATACCTCGTTAAGTGGAAGGGCTGACTGGAGATTGATAGTACTTGGTTGACAGAGGGCGAGTTACAGTGCCTTGATCTTGACATTCTAGAGTAGTACCGCAGCCGTTTAGCATCAGAGGCGACTCTTTCCCAGGAGGGGAGAGTTGATGAGGACATCGGATCCAGATGCGAGTTCTAGACTTACCAAAGGAGGCGCATGAGAATGGGACCCATGTTGTGGTTCCAGTAAAGTCCTTAATTATTATTATTTTTTGTTATTTTATGTCTCTTGTTGGAGGGGGACACATGTTTGTGGGGGTACTTTAGTGATTTGTTTAGGGTATTTTCGTTATTATTGGTGGTTAAAGGGTATTTTTGTCTAAAGAGTGTTGTTAGACATGGGTTTTTTTTTGTCTAGTTTCTATTTTGTAAACATACCTAGCCGTGGGACTCTCAATAAAGAGCCCGCGACTAGGCTTGCGGATGCTATGAAATTTTGAATTAAATTTGTAGAATGAGTGCTAGCTCTTCTTCTTCCTTGTGCTGCAAGATGGAGACCTAAAACCCTGGAATGGGACTAGACCCCCACCTAGTTTAACACTGGTGGTAGAGGCCACTCCCTCCCCTTGAGTTAAAGTCTCTTTTCCCCTTTCTTCTTTATCTTATTATATATATATATATATATATATATATATATATTTTCAGATTTATTTTTCTGAAACAAAAGTGTTTGCACGAGAATTATCACCACACTCACAATATAAGAAATTTGTTCGATCCATCATCTCCAAGATCTTCCCTAGGGTTGGATGATCCTATATCAAGAGAAACACCGAGCATACTTTGGTGATTTGGCACTTATTATTGCAGGCTTTTAAGCACCAGACATGAATATCAGTCCAAAACTGATTTGGAAGATCACCTAGTGATTCCATCCCATTAAACCATTGAGGCCTTTGATTTTTTTGGGGTGAAGTACACCCCTGGACGATCCTATAACCCTCAACAAACCATAGAAGAAAAATTCTTTGAGTTAAACCCTCTCATGGGTTCTTACTAGGAGGCATGAAGCACTTATGCTGGACTGTTTGTAGAAGAGCACTCACCTACAACTCTCCTCTAGTTTTCTTAGCAAATTAATACAACAAGGAGAATCCTAAGGCCTAGGCGACATGGTTCAAAAACTTGGATCAGCGGAACGGATCGTCAAAGCCCAAAACCGATCCGGATCGGATCGGTGATCCACTTGTGGATCGTTCGGTCCGAATCCGATCCAAAGTAAAAAAAATCTAAAAAGAATTCCTAAAAATCCATAAAATTCTTATAATGCTTTCATGAAAAGTTTGACTAAAAAAAAACTTAATTTTAGGTATGTTAGGTGCATCATATATTTATAAAGATCACGATTGAACATTTCATAGCCAAACATCCAGTATGATTACTTCTAATGCAGAAAAACCAAACCATATACAAATACAATAACATATAAATAATGATGAACATAATTGTAGGCATGTTAAGTGCATCATACATGTATGAACAAGGTTATGAGGTTCGTATAAGTTCAAGATTGTAGTTTGTATAACCAAACATCCAATAGTATTATATATAACAATGCATAAAAACTAAACTATAAATAAAATCACATAAACAAAAATAAAAAAATAAAAATATATATGATTCATTATTTTAGCTAATGGGTCTATGAAGTATAATCTAGCCTTCTATTATAGGGGTGGCGGGGGGCTAGCCCCCCACTATCAATTTAGGGGGATTTCAAGAGGGGTTAACGGGGGGTTCTAAGGGGCGGCTAGGCTAGGCCCCTGCCCGTTAGAAAATTTTAGTATTATATGGAAAATATGTAATTTAGTGATTAAATTTATCATTCGTTATAAAGTCATGAGGTTCATCTCTTATAAGTTATTTCACAACTTTTAATAATAATTATTGAGAATTAAGAAAAGATTTGTGTACTCTTGAAGGAAAAAAAATTCAGTTTTTGTTTTTTGGATCGGACGATCCAGGACTGCGATCGGACGATCCTTATAGGATCGCGATCTATAGGCCGGGATCGGACCGGTCCTAATCCTGATTGGGCAATTTGATCCCGGATCGTCCGAGTTTTAAAACCATGCTCCCAACCAATAGGTTGACTATGTAGTTTATGTTAACACACATGGTGGAGGTACTTTGGTTTGATTTGTGTGGGCTAAAAAGCAGTGTTTCAATTATTGAGGTTCACTCCTAGTGGATTTGTTCAATTGGAGACTTCAAAGTGTTCTTCTTTTTCCATTTCAAGTTATTCTCATCATTCATCTTTATTTCTTTGTTGGAATATATTTTCTTAAAAGATATTTGGGTTGGTGATGTCGAACAAGAAACAACCTATATTTAGACTTTATGGGTTATGTAGGGGTTTGGAAATTTTTGGTTTAATGTTTTTGTATGGAAAATATTTTTATTTGGTTAATTGTAGGTTAATATAGAGTAGTTTCTTTTCAATTAGTTGAAGGGTTTTTATTTATTTCCAAATATAATATGTTTT
>JAOXJP010225238.1:0-11629 GCA_025762735.1 Platanus orientalis | reverse complement strand
TCTCCCCCCCCGCCCCCCATCAGTTCAAACCATTTTAATGGTTGAGAACTTGTTTCCAACTTGATTCTTAAAAACAGAAAACACATTGTAAACCTCTAATTTGTGTGTTAGTAAGTAAAGCCAAGAATATCTGGAATAATCATCTACTATAACCAAGTAGAACTGAAAACCACTAGCAGTAGCAGAAGCTGAGGGATCCCAAACATCCATATGTAGTAATTCTAAAAAAGCTTTAGAAGTAGTATTTAACAATTTTAAATTGTGTCTATGACTTTTTACAGAATCACAATGAAGACAGGAATTGAAAAGAGATGCAGATACGTATAATGAGTTCAGAACAGAACGAAGAATTTTGAGAGAGGGGTGTCCTAATCTATTATGCCAAGTAGCTGATGGAGATGTCCTGCATTGAAAAGCAGTTCTAGGCTTTAAGCTTGAATTTGAAGTGGTCAATGGGTAGACTATTACATAACCCTCGATGTAGCTCTCGGCTTGAGTCCTTGTCCTGAATTAGCATCAAATATTACATTACAATTGTTATCATGAGCAAATTGTTGAACAGAAATAAGTTTGGTGGAAATATTTGGAACATGCAGGATTTTACTAAGTTTGAAATTATGAGTTGGAGTTGAGATTATGCCAGAACCAGTATTCTGAATGGGCAGTGATTGGTCATTGCCAATTGTTACTTTGGAGGGGCCAGAATATGGAGAATGGATACTTAGAGAGTTCAGGTCAGGTGATACGTGATCGCTCACTCTGGTGTCAAGATACTAGGAGGCATCAGGTGGTGAGTATGATTGAGAAGGTGAGTAGAATGATGTCACAGAAGGAGGTGCAGGAGGCGTACCAGATAAACTTATTGGGTAAAGGAAATATGCCTATGGTGTTGAGGTACTTCCCTAATTTTGGGATGAAGTTGGTTGATGAACTAGTCGCTAAAACGTATGGTCATGTCTGTGGTAGCAATCGAAAGCTACATGTCCTAGCTTGTCACAAATTTGACAACAGACCTTTGTTTTCTAGTATCCAAACCTTCCTCGACCACATCCTCTATTTTTTTGGTGACGACCCCCCCCCCTGTTTGCTCATGGATCTGTGTAAGGAACTGTTAGCGTGAATGCTGAGGAAAGAATAGTTAAAGAACTCTGATTTGCTTCTTCAGATCTAAGATGTAACTGCTGCTCTTCAACAAGAAGTAAATCTTGAAGTTCAGATAGTTGAATCGGTTGCAGTCGAAGCCTCACAGCAGTATTAAATGCTTGAAATTCATTTGGAATACCATTGAGAACATGAAGAAAGACATCTTTGTCTTCCATTGGTGATCCGAATGCGACTAAGGTGTCTGTAAGCATCTTTATCTAGTGCAGATACTCTGTCATGGTTTGAGTACCTTTCTTGGCAATCTGGAGACAATGCTTGATCTGGAGTACATTAGATCTTGAAAGTGAGGAGTATTTCCTTTCAAGCAGGGACCAAGCTTCTTTGAAATTTGTGGCATGTGAGATGAACAGAAGAATCCTTCCAGTTACTACAGCAAAAAGGCATGTGAGTAGTTGATCGATAATCCGCCACTCCAGAAATTCTGAATTTGAGATCAACGATCCATCTATTACTTGAATCATCTTGTCTGGCGGAAGATAAGATCCTTCAATAACGTGCTGTAGACGATGAGCACGAAGCACAGTTTAGGACTGTGAATGCCAAGTAAGAAAGTTTTCCCCTGAAAACTTGATTGTAATTAGCGATGAAAGGTTAAACATCATTGATTGGATTAAAGTTGAAGTAGGAGAAGGAGATACAGTAGATGCAGAAGAAGATAGAGAATTAGAAGCTGTGGTTGAAGCCATTGAATAAGAAAGGAAGAACCTAGGTTTATAGAGAAACTTTTACAGAGAAAAGACGCTAGTTTATGGCTCTGATACCATGTAAGATCAGCGAGATGAAGAGAAATGACAAGAAAACTATAGTCCTCTTTGCTGAGAGTCTCTCCTATTTATGTTATTTTAGATACAGTTACATACAACAGAATCTGTTATAGTGAAAGACTATTTTTCCACACTCGCTCTCTCTCTCTCTCTCTCTCTCTTTAACTACCTGAACACTCTCTCTAACTAACTCTTCTCTTCTTTACAAGTTTTCCTATTACCTAGAACATGATGCTATCACTCAACCAAAAATAACAAAAGGTTTGTCAGTAAGAAATCGATAATAAATTTACCTATTGGAGTTGGCAACGAACCCTACAATTATACGATATTGAGATGGAGATTGTGTTTTTTAACACCCCCTGGTTTGTCTTGAAGGTTTGAGCTATATAGCATTATATGCATTTGTAGTGTTGATGAGAATGGAAGACGCTATGGAGCCCACCCCACCATCTTTTCTTGCCTCTTCAATATGTTTTAAGAGAGAGAGAGACAAAGAGTCAACATGACTCTCTGCAGTGACGAAGTCTATTAGATGGACCAACTACACGGCTTGGATTGTGTGCAAATGAATTTCGTGAGAACAGCGAAAACGGTGCCAGGGGGCTAACGCATCAGCACCGAAAAGTGATTTACACTTTTTGGGGGGTGCATATCACTTTCCGGCGCTGATGTGTCTCACCCTAGTGCCGTTTTCACGGTTCTCGTGAAATTCATTCACATCTAATTTTTCCAGTCACCCATAAAAACTAAATGAATGATGTGGCCATTTGTCACCTATATAATATTTAACGAGGTCCCTTATGAAGCCGATCTGTAAAGATAGCTTCTTGGAAGTGAGGATTGAAGGACCATACCACGTAAGATGTAAGATGGCAGATATTGGAAGTATGTGTTGTAGTCTTATATATGTTAATTCTAATTCAAGAAAATAAATATAATTATAGAAATAAATAAATAAACATTATCAATTATATTATAAAATATTGAATTAACATATGTTCTAATATTTTATATATTGTAATTGATTTGTTAACACAAATCATTAATTGAGAATATTACCTCAATTATGGAAATGTCTTTATAAACATATTTCCTATTTTGCTAAAAATTCTTTCTTCTCTAGCTAGTGGAAATTAAATCTATAGAAGTATAGTCTCGTATTGCTTAGGAACAAGAATTTTATTAAATATCTATTATAAGGTAGCTTGATACCTAATGTATTGTTCTTTTAGGGTTATGCTACTCTATAGAATACACATGCGCGCGTGAACACGCGCCAAGATGTGTCATACCATGTTGTGTGCACATGTGATAAGGGGTCTTAAGTTGGTCTTCTAAACCTTTGATATGTAGTGCGACATGGTAGGGATGTTACTAAAACAACATTGAATCCTAGAGCCTAACCATCTAAAACAAAGGACACGAAATCAGGTTTAAGGATAGTATCACAAACATGCCTCTGTCTAAACTTTACAGCTACTATCGTTCTGTTTTATTCCCCAAATTTGTGAGTAATTTCACATAATACCATTATAATTTGTGTTACTATGCTGCAACCTAAGATAATTTTTCTTACAATCTTAAATCTGATTTTATCAGGATTGCTTTACAATGGCTACAAATCATTTACCTATACCAGATTGTCTAAGCTAGAATCTTTGGATGCTTGTAATTATTAGAGATGGAAGCACAAACTCTTGATTGTTCTTGAAACCATAGTCGTGTCCTAGGTACTTACTTAGTCGAAGTCAATTGAACCAGAAGACCAACATGAACCTTCTAGGTCTAGAGTTAGTGTTGCATGGGATACTACAAATCGTCTATTTAAAAACTACATCCAGAATACTCTAGAGAATGACATCTATGTTGTCTATTGCAAGATGAGACATGCCAAAGAATTTGGGATGCACTCACCAAGAAATATGTGACAGAGGATGTAGGGAGTGAAAAATATGTAGTGAGAAAGTTTTTAGAATATAAAATGGTTGATGGAAAATCTATTAAAGACCAAATAACTGAGTTCTAAAAATTAGTAAATGAGTGCTTAGCAAAAGACATGATTATGAATGAAAAACAAAAATTTACAACAGTTAATGAAAAAGTGTCTCTGTCTTGAAAAAATTACAAAAACACTTTGAAACACAAAAAAAAAAAAAAAAAAGATTTATCCTTAGAAGAACTCATAGTCCATATTCAAATTAAGGAAAGAAACATATTAGAAGATCGTTCCGTAAAAGCTAAAGACTACACTACTGGTGCCTAACTTGTTGAAGATAATTATAGGAATGCTGAAAGAAGCAAGACCAAGTTCGAACCCAAGAAACTTGGGCATAGAACTACTTCTACTAAATTCAACAAACCTGGAAAATAGTTCAAGAAAACTATCAAAGGTAATTGTTTTATTGTGGAAAACCTAGACACCATGTTGTAGTATGCAGTCACATAAAGAAAAGTGAAACTCCCAAAGCAATTCTAACTAAGAAAAATGGGGCTTTTGTTGTTGTTGTTGTTGTTGTCACATAGGCCAATTTAATTGGTGATAGCCGAGACTGGGTCCTAGACACTAAAGTAACTTGCCACATATGTGGTGATAGATGATTGTTTGCCTCCTACAAAAAGGTGGGGGATGGAGTGAAAGTATGGATGGGTGATTCCTATGGCTCTCTTGTTGTTGAAAAAGGAAAAGTGATGTTGAAATTGACATCTGGAAAAACTCTTGCACTTCGTGATGTTCTACATGTTTCAAGAATTTATCGTAATTTAGTTTCTATTTTTTTATTGAATAAAGTAGGAATGAAAATGGTGATTGATTGAGAAAAGCTATTGTAATGGGGGGTTATTTATTCTGAGTATTAATAAAGAATGAATATGCATCTTCTTCTTCTACTTGTATTACTGAGAGTCTATTGATCTGTGGCATGATTGTTTAGAACATGTGATTGTTGGCTACATAAAAAATATAAGTAACATAGGATTGATTCCCAAACTCAAATTAAATGACATAAACAAGTGCAAAACTTGTATTGAATCAAAATTTACAACTAAGCTACATAAACATGTTCAACATGAAACTAAATTACTAAGTCTAATACATATAGATTTAGACAATATAAAGAATACAATGACTATAAGTGGTAAACAGTACTATATATTTTTTGTCGATGATTTTGTGAGGTATACTAAAACTTATTTACTTAGAAACAAGAATGAAGCACTTGATATGTTCATAAAATATAAAGTTGAAATAGAAAATCAACTAAAAAGAAAAATAATAAGACTAAGGTCAGAGAGGGGAGGAGAATTTGAGTCAAATTCCTTTAATGAGTTATTTCAATAAAATTGCATAATACATAAAACCATAGCACCTCACTCCCCTAGACAAAATGGCATAGTAGAAAGGAAAAAATAGAATTATAAAAGAAATGATGAACTGCTTATTAAACAGTTCTGGTTTATGTTTACACCATAAAATTACCACCAAGATGAATGGCTAGGATTTATCCATGTGGAAATGTAATAAATGGAATAATAAATGTCTATCCTTAGAAGAATTTGAAATTTAAAAGATAATTGATTCTATAGGTGGAAGAATAAGATCAAGTAGACAAATGACTTGTTTGCATTTTAGGATTTTGAAAGAATTGGTTATTAGATGAATTGTCAAGCCATTATCTATGAAAACAGTTACCAAGACAAGTGGAAAGATGAGCATTCAAAAGATGGTTTCTACAGTTTATTAATGGACATGTGGCAGTGATTGATAACTGAATGTAATTGTCTATATTGTCTAGAAATAGCAATAGAACGTAGAATAAAGAAAAACATCAAAAAGCAACCCCAACACACAAATCCAACATAGCATAATGTAACCTTCTCCTCCATAGGGAAGCTTAATCTTAGTTAAACTTAGTTTCCCCTCACATAAACTTAATAAAGTTTATTCAATTCCTTTGTACTTATATCCATAGAGTCAATTTAATTTCTCTACAAATATGACATTACCATTCCATCCTTTGGAATCTGATTCAATTCCTCTACAAGAATACCACCACATTTCCACCCTTTGAAGTCTGATTTAATTCCTTCACAGGTTCTACCATCACTATCTTCCACTTGTTACCACCCATATTCCATCACCATTTTACAGGTTCCAGCAATGTCTCCACCATCCTTCCATCACTTGGAGTTTGATTTAATTCCTCCATGGATTGCACCATCCTCCCACCCTTTGGAGTTGATTTAGTTCTTTACAGATTCCAACATCACCCTCTTTCACCAACAATTCTATAGGTTGTAACAGAATTCCACCATTTTTTGGTTACAGCAACATCACAAGCCAGGTTTCTATAGCAACACCACTACTACCTTCGGTCTTTTTGTGCCGAATCATGGCATTATTATCATCATTTTTATATATGTTGTTGTCTTAAACATGCAATAGGTATTATATTTTATAAATAAAATATTATTTCAGTAAGTTTATTTTTTTCTAACATTGTTGTAGCATTTGCTTTAAGAAAGTCATCGATCTAGAGGCAAAAAGAGCTCATAAAGGGAAGAACCCTCCTCCTCGTAAGCACTTGATTTCTCTTGATTTGGTGGCTGATCAGACAGCTGAAAACAACAATCAGTCTCACGGTCTAAATCGACGCCTAGGATCAAAGATGAAATAAAAATTTGCCACATGGCACTAGCATGCCCATGCACACACTAAAAGAATTTTTTGTGTCAACAATTTACCATCTAATACATAGGGAGAGTTTATGGTCTCTACATGTTATATACAAAAAAAGAATACCCCACAAGAAAACTGGGAAAACACCCTTTGAACTTTGGTTCAAATGTACACCTAATCTAAAATATTTGAAGTTGTGGGGGTGTTTAGCCCAAGGTTGGTTTACTAGAAACCAAGAAAAGAAAATTAGGCTCTAAGACTACAAGTTGTGTTTTTATAGGTTACGCAGAACATAGCGCAACTTCTATATTTATGGTGATTAAATCTAAAAATAATTTATTAGAGTCGAAAAACATAATCGAATATAGAGATGTTGAATTTTTTGAAAATGTATTTTCATCAAAAGATTTAAATGGAAAAGAAACAAATATAAGAAATGGAAATATAAATATTACAAATAATGCAATAGACAATATAAGTAAAAAATTACAAAATACACAAAAAATGAAGAACTTAGACGAGGAAATAGATTTAAAAATTCAAAAAGCTTTGGAGATGATTTTATAACACAACCTGTAGAATCAAACCCTCAAGTTTGTTTGATGCGAACAATGCCAAAAGGTTGATGTATGTTCCACCACATAAAAGAGTTCGCTTCAATAATGAAAAACAATCAAGTTTTTGAAAGAGTTTGTGAACTTTTAGGAGTTTATTATTTTAGAGTGTTTCAGTGGATTAATTGATGTAATAAGGCCATTGGAGCCATTAAAAATTTTATTAGGAATTTTTCAAAAAAAAACTATTTTTTAGGGTTTTTTAGGCTAATCTTGTTTACGACGTTCAAACTATTGTTTCAAAGGTCAAAACTTTTCTTTTTAACTTGATTTTATTGTCATTAGATAGGTTATTCAGTCACCTTTCTAACAATACCAAGATTACACAAATCCGAGGTGATTTGGGAAAATTATGACCAAATTACTAAGGGAGTGTCAGAAAAAAAATAGGAATAATGTTTTTTTAGAAAGTCAAAAGTTTTAGTAGTTTAGACTTCAGGAAATTTTATGTTTTGGAAAGTCTAGGAATTAGGAAAACTTAAACAACAAGTTATTAATGTTTTTAGCAAGTTTAGGATTTTAGAATGTGTGTTTTAGGAAGTTCAAATTTTAGAATATTTTATTTTTTAAGAAAGTTTCAAATATTTTATGATGTAAGCCTATTTAAGGCACCCTCTATGTAATAAAATACAATTGAAGATGAATATTTAAAATAGAAGACACGTGTGTGTTGAAGTGGGTGTGGTATCCCAAGTTTTTCTCTCCAACTCCCTCACAAGAGGTAAACATTTTACCCTCTTTCTCTCTCTTATCTTCGCTTTTCTTCCCTTTCATCTTTAATCTTCTTCTTTATTTCTTGTTTTCTTGAGTTATTTTTTTAATTTCTACTTTCTTTTAATTTAATTTTACTATTTCCTTTGTTTTCACTTCTTCTTCAATAATATTTTCTTCTTTCTTTCTTGTTTATTCTTTTTGTTGACTGGTGTTCTACATCATTATCTAATAGATAATGATCCTAAAACATATAATGAAACTGTGACATCTCCAGATACATCATTTTGGAGAGAAGCCATACAAAATGAATTAGACTCAATTCTACAAAACCACACCCACGAATTAATTAACCTACCTCTTAAAACCACACCCATAGTAGACAAAAATCATCAGTTTATTAAAGACAGACAGGTGAGGGCATGAAACCAAGCCAACTCAAGCTCCGATTCGAATTCAATTTGAACCAAGAGGTACCGGTTTGACCCAAAGGACCTTGCAATTTTTTGAAATAGTGAATGAGTCAATGTCAAAGTAGTTTCTACATAAAACTATAGCTAAGGCTAATTTCCAAGCTGGATATTCACTCCAACCGAATTTGCTCTTGAAGTTAATCATGAAACTCAAGAAATATGTTGATAACCTCCTCAAGGAGTGTTAGGTATTTTGTGTATTATCAATGTCCATTCTAAAACTTGTAGATACATGTAATATGGTCATTGAATTGGACTTTGTATGTAATTCGTATATCTATGTAAGTCTAACATAAGTCCAGTCAAGCTTCAAGAAATGAAATCAAAAGTTGGGATGACCACAAACATTAGAGACTTAAGCATTTATTGAAGATCTTGAAGTTTCAAGAGCAAGCTGACTCAAGAAGCCAACAGTAATGTTTAAAGGTAAATTGTGGTAATTGGTAAATTGGTGTTTGGGATGGTACCATGAGTCAAATAACACTTAAAAGGGTGTGCTAATGATAGACCCAATCCCTGGTGACAAAGCCCACATCATGGACCTTGAAAAAAAAATGAAAATTATAGAATGTTGAAGCAGGGCACCATAACTGGTCACCGGTCATAAGGCCAAGATTAGTCATAGTCAAATTAGGACCGGATAGGAAGAAAGCAAAATTTGGTGTTTCTGCTCCCCCACCTATCATGACCGATCATGGGTTAAACATGACTGATCATAGCTAAGGCATGACTAGTCATGTTGTCCAAATTTAGAAAATCTGGATACGGGATTTTTCTAATGGTTATTTTTTTCCATTAGAAAAGAGTCGTTGGGGGCTTCTAAAGTGATCTTTTGCCACTCTATAAATAAGGGATTAATGTAACGCCCCAAACCCAGATTCATATATGGATCCATATCACCCCATATTCGGATCCGATAATCCACATAAGATTAACCTAAAACATAGGCCCACAAGTGAGATCCAATACAGTCCACATAGTTCTCGTTAATTTTCCTTATGTCCATTTAGTTCGATAATCACATTCCAATAATTGCAAAAGTGTAATCAATATTCAAATGTCTTATACACATTTAGTTTAATAAAAGTGTGGAAGCATAATCCAAAATCCACTAAGATCATAATAGTCCATAAACATCAAATCAAAAGAGAGTTCTCATTAGGATGCCCTCTCACCCAAATATACAGAGGGAACATCTACTAGTCTAAAAATATGATCCTAACATAAAGGGGGGATCCCAAAATATGTCCAAAATAAGGATAAGAAAGACAAAAGAAGGTTGTGAATGTCATAGCAAGTCCCTTAAATGGAGAACCTGCAATAATAGTCAGTCTAAAAAATAAACGACCAGGTTAGTCCTAACCTGTAAGAAATCTAGCAGACCATAAATAATCTGAAGTAAAGCACACATTAGAATACTAACATATCCAAAAGTCAATACGAAGCTAAACAAATATCAAGGTAATAATCACAATCATATTAGTACAAAATTATCAATAGTCACATGTCAAATAGAAGCCAATGGTTTAATACAAAGGTCTAAGTTCGAATAATATTTCAATGCGAAGGTCAAAACTCATAAATTTGATGGCATATGTTAGTCTCAAGGGATCCAATGTTTTATGATTTCAGAGTGTTCAGAATTCGATGTTCACAGTGTTTTGAGTCCACATGGTTCACAATATTCGAAGTTCAATATTTAAAGCTCAAAGATTCAAGGTGTTTCAAGTTCAATATTCACAGTGTTCGGAGTTCACAATATCCAATATTCAAAGGAGTCCAAAATTCAATGTTCAAAAGGGTCCAATGTTCGATGTCCAAAGATTCAATCTAAAGTATTTGTATGCTCTGGCCAACCCCACGGGTAGGATCCTAATCTCATGCCAAACCCCACGAATAGAGCCAATGTCCTTGTTTAACCCCAAGGAGAAGGGTTAATGTCATTGTTATAATCCCAAGGAGAAGGACCAATATCCGTGAACCAAAGAGCATGTCCAAAATACTTTTCAATGTTCACAGTGTTCGAAATTCATAAGGTTCAATGTTCGAAGGAGTCTAAAGTTTAATGTTCAAAAGGGTCCAATGTTCGATGTCCAAAAGTTCAATATAAAATATTTGGATGCTCTAGCCAACCCCATTGTAGGGTCCTGATCTCGTGACAAACCCCACGAGTAGAGCCAATGTCCTTGTTTAACCCCAAGGAGAAGGGTCAATGTCCTTGTTATAACCCCAAGGAGAATAGCCAATATTCGTGATCCAAAGAGCATATCGGAAGTACTTTCTCACGCTTAGCCTTGTGAGTATGCTCAAATAGTCAAGAACACACTTAGCGCGGTGTCAAGGCCCATATAATCAATGGTCACACTTAGCCCTGTGACAGGGCCCAAAATGGGTTAATGGTTCAAAGTTCAAAAGGGTTCACATCAGTAAGTCTGAAAGTCCACATAGTTTCAATAATCAGAATGTTTCTATAATGTGTAAAGCAATCATAAACATCACATTTCCATAAATCAATAATTTCAAAGACACATGGTTCATTCAGATTCAATGTTAGTGTATAATTCAATATTCATAAGTCCAGAGTCACAATGATTTACTAAGATTTCACATAGAGTCAATGATTCAAACATGTAATAGGATTTGAAGGTTCATATGGTTCACATAGGAGGCATAGGAGGTATAGAGTTCAATATAATCAATGAGTTCAATATATTTCTACAAAAATTCACATATATTCCAATGAATCAAATCATATAGATTAGCCAATACCACTTTTAGTGTTCCAAACAAAAGGCAAAGCAAGATTGTCTTTCAAATTGATCACAAATAGAATAGATCTTGAAGGATAAATAACATCACAAAGATTTTTAAAGATTCACACTAATAAAATTCAAATTTCACATGTTCTAAAGGATTCCTTGAAGGAAATCAGCCCATACAATGTCTAAGATAGCTAATCTTTTACGAAATAGGTGTAAATCTAAAGATCAAAGAAAATTCAATTGTTAAAAGTATAGATCTATAGAATTTTTAAAGATTCCCATAAGAGAAGAGTCATCCCAAACATAATGAGCATAAGGATTTACTAAACAAGCTGGAAAATCAAAGATCTAATATATTTTAAAGGATTGCATTCAAATAATTCCAACAATCTCCAAGAATTCCATGTATAGCATCACAAAATTTAAAATCACAACAGGGATTCACCTTAAATCACTCATAGTA
>JAOXJP010225227.1:0-11629 GCA_025762735.1 Platanus orientalis | reverse complement strand
GGCTTGGGCTATACGATTTCTATCATCCAGTGCAAATTTGATACTCTAGAGGTCCTGGATTTACTGTGGGGTGGCCACTAACATGCTGAATTTCTAAATTTAGGTGAACTCCTAGGAGTCGGTCGAGCACCTGATTTGTTGCTCTTTTGGAGTTTTTACGGGAATCTAAGTAAATAAGTTTCATTAAGGTTTACACTCCTTAGATAGTTTTTTGAAGGCATCACGATTCTGGAGAGATGGACACTCTCTAATCCTGATTTGGAGGTCTGGAGAATATTCTGGTTCCATATGAGCAAAATATAGCGAAACAGCTTTTTGACCTCTTGGGGAAGATTTGAGATTTCATAAAATTTCAAGATTTTGAAATTCTCTTCTTAGACCTAAATATTTGAAGGTAAGGTCAAGGACAAAATATGGCGATCGACCTTTCTAGATTCAGATATCAGATGAATTTTTGAGAGCGCTTACAAAGGTTATTTCTTGGTTAGGGTTATCACAAGTTGAAAAATTGGTTGTTGCCATTTTCGATCAGTATCTACTCTTTGATGAGTTCTTTAGAACCAGGAAACTCAAGGATACATAGGGTCCAAAATTACACCATTCGGATAACGAGAGAGGCTTCGGGGGTCCTTTAAGGGTCCATAGGTAAATTCTCTGAAGTGAAAATGGTAGAATGGTAATTTTTCACCCGTGGGTCAAAAAATGTGAAAATGAGAATTCTTCACCTGTGATGCTTCATGACAAGAAGGCTTATATAGGCGATAGAAATTAAGTGGTCTAAATGGTAGATAGTGGGTTCTAGGCTTTTGAATGAAAAGGGAAAAAGGGTAATTTTTTCACCTGTGATGCTTTGCTGAAGAAAGACTTACAGAGGCTAGAAAACTTGTTGATAACATGGATGGAGCTCTTAAATGTGGACCCTCAAAGTCTTGTTGATGCTTTTGTGAGAGATTAAGGTTTTGACCTAAAATGGTGTATTTGGGCTGTAGTAAGGTGCTTTGACTGGTTCATTCGCGACTGGAGTATCCAGAAAGACTTCTTTGGGAATGCCTAACCTCCTAGAGTCCAGGTTTGCTCTTCCTAAACCAAAAGTGCTTAGAGTCTTGATGCCTAAATGCTGTTATGCTATCCTTATGCTATCAACTGACCTGAGTCAAAATTTTGGTGCTGAAAGACGATATCCTGGTTTATTCAAAGAGTTCAGAGGAACATGAAGAGCATCTAAAGATTACACTATAGACCTTGAGGGGCCATAAGCTTTATTCAAAGTTTAACAACTATGAGTCTTGGTTAGACAAGGCGGTTTTCTTGGGTCATGTAATCTCAAAGGGTAAAATTTATATAGATTCCAAGAAGATAGAGGCAGTGGTAAATTGTCCTAGACGTATGAATGTGATTGAAATTCATAGTTTTTTAGGATTAGATGGTTACTATAGGAGATTCATGGAAGAATTTTATAGCATAGCTTGACCATTGACTAACCTGACATAGAAGAATGTCAAGTTCAACTAGAATGAGGGATTTAAGCATAATTTCCAAGAACTTAAGCATTATTTGGTTTCAATACTATTGATGCAAGGACATCATTTGTCAAATCCATGGGCAAAGGTGTGGAAGAAGCTCTAACAGTGAAGCCTTAACGACCAAGACTCAAGCCGGGCCCCAACACCCAAGAAGGTAAATACATGCATGTAGCTTCATAGGGTTCATGTAGTATGACCCAAGATGTGTCCCCACACATGGTTGAACACCCCAATATAACCCCAAAAGGATGTGGATCTCCCCAAGTATCACAAAATAGTGAAAATATAAAATTCACTATTTATGATAGATCACAAAACCCATGATCGATCACAAATAGGAAAAATGGCCTCCCGAGGACTAAGCCTCTTCTCCATGATCGATCATGGACATAGGTTTAAAAGACCCCATGATCAATCAGAAAGTCCAAGATTGATCATGGACTGGCTATAACTTAAAGGTGGGCCTTACACCACCTAGACACCCTCGAGCATATTTTGAAGGTCACAAAATTTGACCCCATGATCGATCATGGCTAAGTGTTTTAGAAGTCCACCAAAACAGTGTTTTTGAATTAATGGTTATTTTCTCTTGCCCATTTGAAAAGATTCCAATCTAAGGATTGTGAGCCTTTTTCGTCCACTATAAAAGGAATTCCTTTAGGGAAAGACATATCTTCAAGCATTAAAGAGAGTGTTATTTGTTTTACTAAAAAGAGCCTCCAAGGGTGAGAAACCCTCTTCCTCCATTGCTTGAGCTTCAATCTTGAAAGTTCCTCAAGAAAATGTCTTTTGGTTCCCTCTTAACTCAACTTAGTTAGCATCTACTTAAAAGGTGTGGTTTGAGTTTCCCTTGTGAAAACCCCTTATGGTTGGTCTAGCTCAAGAAGCTTTAGTGCCATAGCCTAAAGAAGAAGTGGGTGTCTAAGGCAAACCAGCTCAACAAGGAGCACTCCCACATGTGGTAAAAACAACATCAACCAACTCAGTGATAATATTTTTATTCACTTTGCATTCATTTGCATATTCATTCATCCTTTATTACTTTACTTCTAACAGAGACACCAAAAATTTATCATCTTTGTTGGAGACACCGGAAGTAGTGCACACTCGTTAAAGACACCGAGTATTGTTATGTAGCTTGCTTGTGAGCAAATACTTAGGTTTTGTATGTTGACCTGGGTTGTATGTGACAAATTAAATGAAATTTACCTAAGCCTGGTAGTGAGCTTTAGAAGAGTGGACGTAGGCCTTTGTATCAAACCAATATAAATCTTATATTGTGGACTAAGTTTGTGGTTGTTTGTCTTTCTAGTTGTGCTTATATCTAATATTGCTCATTACGTGTTTTTTTAAATACTTGAGTCAGCACATTGTTGCATACACACACTTGAAGTAATTTAAGAAGATTGAAATCAATCGCAACATTGGCAAGAAATGGTAGAATAGATATGCTATTCACCCCCCTCTAGGATAACTTGATAGACATTTTAATTGGTATCAAAGCCTAGGTTACTCATATAGGGCTTAACATCCCAAGTAAGATCCTAACAAAAATCCTAGATGGCTATAAAAGAGAGTGGTATGTTCATTAGCACACCTCCATTCTTCAATGGAAGTGACTTTGGTTATTGGAAATCTTGCATGGAGATCTTCCTTAATGCATATGATCCAAAGGTTTGGAATGTAATATTCGATGACTATACATAGTTAGACAAACCACGAAGTGAGTAGATTCCTAATTAAGAGGAAGCTCACAAATTCAACTTTAGGGACTTAAATGTCATAACAAGTGGTTTGGCCCCTGATGAGTTTAGGAGGATAACTCATCTAAAAATAGGGAATGAAGCATGGAAGCTTCTCTCGGTTACCCATAAGGGTACAAGTCCCATAAAGATGTCCAATCTTCAAATGTACACTACACAACTTAAAGCACTTAAAATGGAGGACGATGAAGAAATGTCCCGGTTCAATGCCAAGCTGTCCAACTTGGTACATATCATAAGGAGTCTAGGTAAGGATATTCTGGAATCCAAAGTGGTCTAAAAGGTACTTAAATCACTTCCAAAAAGGTTTAGCCTTAAAGTGACAACCATAGAGGAAAGCAAAGACCTAGAGACCATGAAACTAAAAAATTTGATTGGTCCACTTCAAACATTTGAAGTGGCAATCAAAGAACCTACCAAGAAGAGGAGAATTGCCCTCAAGGTAGAAGAACCAACCAAATCCAATGAAGATTTAGATGATGACTTAGCTCTCGTAGCTAAGAGGTTCAAGAAATTCTTTAGGAGAAATTCAAGGGTTTACTTTAAGAACAAATAAAGGAGCAGATCTCTTCCTGGATATAAGGAAAAAGATTGACTTTTTAAAGGAGCCTCCCATTTGCTATGAGTGCAAAGGGAGAGGACATATCGTCGAGGATTGTTGAAATAAGAAGAGCAAGTTCAAGCCAAAGGGTAAGGCCATGGTTGCAACTTGGGATGACGATTTTGAGGTGTCAGAATATGATTCACAAAGTAGTGAGGAAGGTCCCTCACAAGAGCTCAAAGCCTTCATGGCATTTAACACTCTTATAAGTTCACTTTTGGACATAAGTGACTCAATTTGTGAGGATGAGGGAGATAATGAAGAATATGAGGAGGTCTATGATGCCCAAGATGCTTTCAATGAACTCTTTGTTCAAAGTGTTGAGTTGGGGAAGAAAAACAAACAACTCAAGAGGGAAGTTAATGACTTGACCAAAAAGTCATAAACCCTTGAAGACACCATCTATATCCTCAAACAAGAGTTATCTTCAGAAAGTGAAAAGTAAAAAGATATTTTCAAAGAAAATCATATGCTACTATGTGCTAAGGAAGAAAGGAGCCAAAAAATTGTTAAACTAGAAAAGAAGCTCAATGAAGCTAAAGTACTTTTAGGTCTAGAACAAGACAATAGGAAGCATGAGAAGATAAGACTTTTTTAGGACAATCAAAAAAATTTCCAACAAAGTTCATGAGCTTGAGGACAAGCTCAAAACTTTAGAAGATGAGAAGGATGAGTGAAGTAGTGATGCCTCACTCATCCAAGAGTTGGAAGACCAAGCCAAAACCTTAAATAAGAGAAACAAATCTCTTAACTTTACTTGTACTCAACTCACAAGGAAGTCCATTGATTATCTTAGACAAATCAAGGAGCTTAAAGAGGACAAGAGGAAGAATGTCTCAATGCTTGCCTAAGGGAATGGGAAGTTTGAGAAGATGCTTAACATGGGCAAAGGGTATGGGGACAAGACCGGACTTGGTTATAACTTAGAGGCAAATGCCTCTTCCTCTATTCAAAGACTTAAGAATAACTTTGTTAAAGCTAAAGAGAGCACTCAACCCTCTTCATAACCTTTTTACAAGGGAAAGAAGAAGGTGAAACATCCAAGACCCTTCCAACGTCAAGGAAGGTTGAGAAGAGACCAAATGCTTCACTTAAGGGAAAAGCACCCATGAATCAAAGAAAAGATTACGAAAAATCTATGCAACCCCAATCTTGGTCTTATGCCCAAGTGGTTAGAAGTAAATCACAACCCAACCAAAAATCTTCCTCTAGAGGAGCACAAGAAGTGAGCAAACCTTATTCCTATTTTAAGGAAGGATGGAATAAGTTTCTAAGCAACAAGGCTTCCACTTCAAGAGGATTCTAAATGAATGCCTCTACTTCTGATGACTAAGGGACAACCTAAAAGACCCCAACTACCCTTCTATAAGGAGCAATCTAGAAGGAAGATAATACAATCTCACACACCTAGGAGGCCCTTATTCTAATGCTTCTATTGTGGCTTAGAAGGGCACATCAAGGTCATTTGTAAGAAAAGGGCAAATGACATAAAATCCCAAACTTCAAGGAAAATACAAAATAAGAAGAATGTCAACAAAAAAAACTATTTTTAAAAAGCTAAAAAATAAAAACCTTCGAAGGAAGAAGGATTTAGCACAACACCAAAGTATTAAGAGATAAGTCTCAAGACACCCCTTAAGAAAAAGGGAGTGGGTAAGAAAAGATGAACCAAAGTGCTTGATTATCCAAACTGCACTAAGAGTTGGAAGCACATCAAGATGGTTTTGAACTTAAGGACCCTCTAACAAGAATGTCATAGGTACCTAATGGATCTTCAATAAATTTGATGAACATGGTATAGTGATAAGGAACAAGGCCAAGCTAGTGGCAAAGAGGTATACTCAGATTGAGGGCATTGAATTTGAGGAGACTTTTGCCCCGGTTGTGAGATTGGAGTTCATTAGGATTCTTTTATCTATTGCTTGCTACTTGAAATTCAAGTTATATCAAATGGACGAAAAAAGTATCTTCTTAAATGGGATACTCTAAAAGAAAATATACGTTGAGCAACCTGAGGGATTTATATACCCTCACTTACCAAACTATGTATACATACTCAAGAAGGCTCTATATGACCTCAAACAAGCTCCAAGAGCTTGGTATGAAAGGCTCATCGGATTCCTTCTTGACCACCATTTTGATAGGAGTGTGGATAAGACACTTTTAATCAAGAAATAAAATGGTCACATACTCATAGTGTAAATCTTTGTTGATGATATCATTTTTGGGTCAACAAGTGATGAAATGTCATATGGTTTTGCCCAAACAATGAAATCAAAATTTGAGATGAGTATGGAAGGAGAGCTCAGGTTCTTTTTGTGTCTTCAAATGAAGCAAATGTTTTATGGCATATTCTTGAGCCAAACCAAGTTTACTAAAAAACCTGATGTCAAAGTTTGGATTGCATGAATCTAAGCTAGCTAATACTTCAATCAACACTAGTGATAAGATCACAAAGGATCTTAAGGGAGCTGAGGTAGATTCTACATACTATCGAAGTATTATAGGCAGCATTTTGTACTTGATAGTAAGTAGACCAAACATATCATTTAGTGTAGGTTCTTGTGAAAGGTACCAAGTATCTCTGAAGGAGTCACATCTCAAAGTGGCTAAGAGAATAATTTGTTATGTCCATGGGATAGTAGATTTTGGGTTATGGTACCCATTTAACACCACATCTGAGATTGTGGGATACTCAGATGCTGATTGGGTATGTGATGTGGAGCATTGCAAGAGCACAAGTGAAGGTTGCTTCTATGTTGACAATAGTCTTATTTCATGGCATAACAAGAAACAAAACTCTATCTCTTTGTCAACTATCGAAGCTGAGTATATTGCAGCTGGAAGTAGATGCACTCAACTTCTCTAGATGAAGCAAATGCTTAGAGATTCTGAGTTGTCACAACGAACCATGAGGTTGTTTGTTGACAACAAGATTGCAATTGATATCTCCAAGAATCCAGTTTAGCACTTAAGGACTAAACACATAAATATTAGATATCACTTCATTAGGGAATTGGTGGAGGAGAAAGTGGTGTCCTTAGATCATGTGAACATAGAGAACTAGTTGACAGATTTTCTAACAAAACCCCTTGATTCAAGGAGGTTTGAATATTTACGGAGTGCTATAAGGTTGTGTGCCATGGGATGAGTCTCAAAGACTCAAACCTGAGTGCATAGGGTCCACACGATGTGGCCAAGCACATAGACCAGGAGTGCCCCCCACTCCCTGCACACAGATGCTAAAATAGGGGAGGATTAGTATTTGGGATTGATCACTGGGTTTGTGATTGATCACGAGGCATGATCGATCACAACCCCTTGATCGATCACGAGGGCAATTTCATCTAAAAATTAACATGTGAATTCAAACCCACTTTAAAAGCCCCAAACAACATTTTTCATGTTCATCACTTGTGGAAACAGATCGATAAAGCTCATCCTTTAGTCGTTTAGGCTTCAAATGCTTCATCTCTCCTTCCAAATGTTTGAGATACTCTTCCTTCCCTATAAATCCCAACTCTTGCATGCATCTCTTCACCAAAAATCCTCACAATGCTGTAGAAGAAGCTTACAACCTGTGGTTCCAAGTCCTAAAAGGGAGGTGTTGCTCTAAGAAATCCTCCTATAGGAGATGAGGCGAAATGCCCTATAAGGGAAGGTTCTTAGACACACAAGAGAATCAAAGGACACAATGAGGGTGATATGTCTCCATTCCATGATAGGAAGGCTTGGGAGACATTCAAGAAGATCTTCTCCAAGCGCCAATTCATCATTAGTGCAATGTGGACATAGAGGTGCTCCAAACCATGGAGTTGTTCGATCCCATGAAGGAATAAGGATGGTTGTCTACTTTGACCTCTAGGGTCCCATTCAAGACGACGGGGTATGCATCTTCTACAATAATGTTTTTAGGGAAAACAACACTAACTACTCCTACTCCATGGTCTATGGGTGTCCCATCATTGTGAATCCTGACTACATAGCCAAGCTCCTTCGGATTTTGAGGCACGTAGATGGGATCGAGTTCTCCATTCACCAGCTTACCCTCACTGAGAAAGGAGATCTAACTAACCGGTTGTGCTTAAAGTATGTCAATTAGGGCACTAAGATCCCTTTCAAATCCTACAAGTCAGAGGTCAAATTCTTGGGCCAAGTCTTCTCCTACAACCTCATTCTGATGACACATCACAACCACCTTACCCTCCAAATGCCATACTTCATAGACAACATCATCATGGGGCCAAAGATAGATCTTCCCCCGATCATCTGTTATGTCATCCTTAAGACCGTAAAGCCCAATACTCCACAAGGAGCATTCCTTTCCTTGTCTTGATCACCAAGATCCTTACGGGACATAAAGTGCAATTTTTAGTCCTGACACTGACGAAGCACCCTACTCCTCCCTTCACAATTGGGACCTAAAGAGGATGGATTTGGTTGAGGATGCCACCAACCCTAAGAAGAAAGGGGTTAAGTTGAATCTGGCAAAGGCTGACTTAGCCAACACTAAGGTGACAATGATGTCCCTGATGTACACAATCATCAGGAAACTCTCTAGGGTTGTTCACAACTAGAGGAGGCAACACCAACTTGAAGTTGTTGGCAGCCAAGGTTTCTACTCTCGAGAACCCTCTTGTCCTGGAGTCAGCCAGTGACAGCACCGGTGATTATTTGGACAAGGAGTTCACAAATGCAACCAATGAGGGTGGCAAAGCCTAGGAGAGGGGTGATGAGGAGGAAGAAAGAGATGAATCTGTTGGAGATTACAGAGTCGGTGATCAGGGAGAGAATGATGAAGATGAGATTTTGAAAATTGACCTTGAAGGCTCAGAATATGAAGAGGGAGATGATTGAGCATCCCCTTGTATTGTTTGTGGTTCTTTCTTAAGGCCATAATGATCATAGTTTATGTTCTCTTTTTTCGTGAAGATGATAGTTTTTCTTTTTTCTTGTATATATGTATTGGCCGTGGGCCATCTGATTGCCCTTGTGTTGAACTTAATTGTAATCAACCTAACTATCTATAAAATGACCAATTGTTTTTTTTTTTTTTTTTTTTGTTGTCTAGCTTTATTTCTTTTTCATATACTTTTGATGGTATGATTTTTGCTAGACTTTGCCAATTTCATGGAAAAAATGGGAAGACAAAATTACATACTTAGCATTGGTCATGCAAGGGATTGTATGTATGCATTATGGAGGAGTAAAGCTTTTCATGATGGAGAAAAATTGCTTTATTCTTGTGAGGGAAATATAAGCAAGAGGCTCTTATATTCTTGTGAGGGGAATATAAGAGCTTGTATGCATTATGGGGAAGCATACATATTGGGGGAAATACAACAAATTGTCAATCCTTAAGTAAAATAACTTTTTGTTACTTGTTGCCAATCTTAAAACTAAAATGAACACATTTTTATTGCATTGGCTTGTAATGTTTGCTCATATGCATACTCTTATATGTTTTGATAATATATACTTCACATGTGGCTTGAGGAAGGTGTCTGTGTTGTTGTGTGCAGGTATTGATGAGCAGGTTAAGATATCTAAAGCTTTGAATGTTGTTGATGTAAGGACATCATTTGTCAAATCCATCGGCAGAGGTGTCGAAGAAGCTTCAATAGTCAAGCCTTGAAGATCAAGACTTAAGCCGGACTCTAACACCTGAGAAGGTAAAGGCATGCATGTAGCTTCATAGAGTTCATGTCGTATGACCCAAGATATGTCCCCGCATATGATTAAACACCCCAAAATGATCCTAAGAGGATATGGACACCCTATGTATCATAAAATAGTGAAAACATAAAATTCACTGTTTGTGATCGATCACAAAAGTGAGAAGTGAAATTTTCACTATTTGTGATCAATCACAAAACCCATGATCGATCACAATCAGGAAAAATGGCTACCCCAGGACTAGTTCTCCATAATCAATCATGGACATGGGTCCTAAAAACCCCATGATCGATCACAAAGTCAATGATTAATCATAGACATTGTGATCGATCATGGGGTCTTTGTGACTTAAGGTGGGCCCACACCACCTAGACACCCCAAGCATATTTTGGAGGTCACAAAATTTGACCCCATGATCGATCATGGCTGAATGTTTTGCAAGTCTGCCAAAACTCCGTTTTGAATTAATGGCCAGTTTCTCTTACCCGTTTGACAAGATTCTAATCTAATGATTATGATCTCTTTTTGTCCTCTATAAAATGAAATATTTCTCATTAAGGGAAGACACATCTTTAAGCATTCAAGAGAGTGTTATTTGCTAAAGAGCCTCCAAGGGTGAAAAAAAAAACCCTCTTCCTCCATTACTTGAGCTCTAAGCTCGGAAGTTCCTCAAGAAAATCTCTCTTGGTTCCCTCTTAGCTCTATTATAGCTAACATCTATTTAAGATGTATGGTTTGAGTCATTCCTTATGGAAACACCTTTGTTGTTGACCTACCTCAAGAAGCTTTAGTGCCATAGCTTGAAGAAGAAGTGGGTGTAAGAGGAAAACTATCTCAAGAAGGAGCACTCCCACATGTGATAAGAACAATAATATCAACCAACTTAATGGTAATATTTGCAATTCATTTTGCATTCATTTTTATAGTCATTCATTCGTTATTGTTTTGCTTCCGCCAGAGACACTAGAAGCTTTACTTCCTCCTTCAGAAACACTAAAAGTAATGCACACTTGATGGAGACACCGAGTGTTGTTGTGTAGTTTGCTTGTGAGCAAGTAGTTAGGTTTTGTATGTTGACTTAGGTTGTATGTGATAATCTAAATGAAATATACTTAAGCTTAAAGTGAGTTTTACAATAGTGGATGTGGTCTTAGTGCCGAACCACTATAAATCTTGTGTTGTGGATTGAGTGTGTGATTTCTTGTCTCTCATTATTTGTTCATATCTCTTATTGCTTGGTACTTGTTTGTTTAAATACTGGAGTAAGCACTTTGCTGCACACACACACTTAGACTTGTGTTAAGAATATTAAGATATATTCTGACATTGGCAAGAAATGGTAGAATAAGTTTGATACCCTATTTACCTCCTCTAGGTTAACTTTAGAGATATTTCAATTAGTATCATAGCATAGGTTACTCACATAGGGCTTAACAACCTGAGTTAGATCCTAACAAAAATCCTAGATGGCTAGAGAAGAGAGTGGTCTATCCATTAGCACACCTTCATTCTTCTATGAGAGTGACTACGACTATTGGAAATCTTGCATGGAGATCTTTCTTAATGCATATAATCCAAAGGTTTGGAATGCAATAGTCGATGGTTATACACAACCTGACAAACATGAAGTGAGTAGACCCCCATCGAAGTAGAAGCTCACAAGTTCAACTTTAGGGCCTTGAATGTCATAACAAGTGGTTTCACCCCTAATGAGTTTAGGAGGATAGCTCATCTAAAAATGGAAAAGAAAGCATGGAAGCTTTTCTCAGTTACCCATAAGGGTACAAGTGCCATAAAGCTGTCCAAGCTTTAAATGTACACTACATAACTTGAAGCACTTAGGATAGAGGATAACGAAGAAATGTCCCAGTTCAATACCAAGCTGTCTAACTTGGTAAATATCATGAGGAGTCTAGGTGAGGATATTCTAGAATCCAAAGTGGTCCAAAAGGTACTTAGGTCACTTCCTAAAAGGTTTAGACCTAAAGTGGCAGCCATAGAGGAAAGCAAAGACCTAGAGACCATGAAATTAAAGAAGTTGATTGGTTCACTTCAAACATTTAAAG
>JAOXJP010225216.1:0-11629 GCA_025762735.1 Platanus orientalis | reverse complement strand
TAGTTCAACTATACTTTCAATAGAGTGAAGTTTATTTTGAAAATATACGTGTTAAGTCTCGACTCATATTATGTTGTAGCATTTATGTTATTACCTACAAGCTATGGACTCATCCATCCATAATGTTTTTTTCTTTAGATTAGCTCTCTCTATATATTGTTAGCAGGTGAGCCCATGGAGCACTATGAGACATGACATAATACAAAGAGAAGATGGATTAGAGGACTCATTTTATGCTATTTATTTTTTCAGTTATATGTTCAGACTTTTTATTTCATATTATGTTTATGGACCCATGTTGCAGGATTTATATGTTTAGGAGAGTTTGATATTATATTTGATTATGAGAAGTTAATTGAAAACATTTTATTTTAAATGATTAGTTTCCTTCCACTATGATGTTAATGATTTAAAAGTTAGATTCTACTACACATGGTAATGGTTTAGATTAGAAGTTTGTTTAAATTACAAGTATGAATGACAATGAATAAGTTAAGTAAATGTAAAATAATAATAATTTGGGACCCTTTTATAATATTCCGCTACAAAAGGGTCTTGAGTAAGGGAAAGATGAAGAAGAGTGTAAAGAGATTAACACTCCAAAGTTTTATCCAATGATAAGATTTTGAGGCGTTACAATGTACATGCTACAGGGAGAAGCCCACCTTTGGTGGTTGTCTGTGCTACAAATGCAGAAACCTGAAGACTCACCAATGGTGTGGTTAGCTTTCGAGAAAGTATTTTATGAAAACTTTTTTTCGGAGGCCATGAGACAGAAGAAATAAAGGGAGTTTGTGTTCCTCGAGCAGGGAGAGATGATTGTGGGACAGTATGCATCCCGGTTCGTGGAATTATCTAGGTTTGCCCCATCTTTGGTGGCAGAAGAGAAGATGAAGGCAGATAAGTTCTAGTGGGGACTGAAGCCATCTATTCATAGTAGAGTTTCTCCATTTCATGAGACGAATTATATAAGAGTCTTGGACTGTGTTTTGATTGTAGAGCGAGAGTATGATGAGCTTACTCAAGCTCAAGAGCAAGAAAAAAGGGTCAAACTCCATGATAGCCAAAAAGGGAAGGCAGTTGCTCAGTCTTCGAGGCGACCACCTCTGATCAACAACTATAGATAGGATTTTATAGTTTGCCATAGATGTGGCAAAAGCCATGGGTTTCAACTATGTCCTTTGGACACTGACACATGTTTTGTTTGTGGGAGGCATGGACACTCCTTCAAGGCTTGTTTCCATCGACTAGGCCAACAGGGCCATCAGGCTATACAAGGTCAGTAGGCATAGTTGACTCAACAAATTCAGTAGCCTCAGTACCCACAGTTGGAAGCACCACTTAAGTCGACATCACAGTGCCCGGACACTAGTTCTGGGAAGAGGCCCATAATCCAGGGTCATGTTTACAACATCTTTGGTAATGCTGAAGGAATAAATAACGTAAATAAAGGTATTACTCATACTTAAAATGCTCTAAATATGTATTATAATGTTTGATATCTTTTGCATGCATGTATATGTATACCTATCATATGATTTATAACAAATAAAAAAAATTAATAAAACATCTTAAGTACTGTTTAGGAATTCATTATAGCCACTAAGAGATCTAATTGAGTTGTTGTTAGACCATGTAGATATTAAAAGCTCTATGAATAATTTAAGTTGCAAACAACCTGATTAACTATTTGAAACTAGGGATTATTGGTAGTGTTTTATAGCATCTCATCCTGTGTGACCGGATTGGATCATTAAATTATTTGGAATTTTGGGGACAAAATTATTCTAAGATGGATAGATTGTAATACCCCCAACTAGCTGGGGGTATTTTTGGGAAGAAAAATAAATAGAAACCAAATAAAACAAAAAACATCAGAAGAGGCATTAGTCTCAGTTGACCGAAACAGAACGAGAGAGAGGGAGAGAAGAAGAAAAAGAAAAAAGAAAAGCAAACCCTAGGCTAAGAGGGGAAAAATAAAGAGGAAGAAGAGATTGAGGCTTTTAGAGCTCTTGGGAAGGTTTCTTGCACAGGACCTGTAAGTGACTATTCCTCATGTTTATGGTAGGGCTTTTATAAATTTGTAAAAAAAAACTAGTATTTCTTTGTTTTTAAAAGGATTTAAGTATATTGTATGGTCTTGCTTTTATTGTGATTGAACAAATAGGGGTTTATGGTGTAGAAATGGGTACACCAAGTGTCATGCTAGTGCTAGAGGGATTGGGTATTTACGTTTAAAAAATTAGTTATAATGTTTAGTAGTAGCATATATATAGGTAATTTATTCTCTATTGTATAACATAGAATTATGTATTTATTTATTTGTATGTTTCTATATTAGAAATATACAAATTTACTTTTATATTGAATGGCTTCTATTGGTTGAAATAATTTTAAGATGTATAGACACTATTAAGAGAAAAAGACATTAAAAATTGTATTGTATTGTTGATAGTAGATGACACTTTTATAATGCATAATAAATGCATAGCATTACATGGCATAAATTTATGTATGCTTTTGGTTAAGCATAAGAGAAAGGGTTGATTCCCTATAAAGAGCATAAAAGATAAAGGGTTGCTTCTCTATAAAGAGCATAAAAAGAAAAAAAAAAGAAAGGAAAGGAAGGATGTGAGTGAAATTGCATTTACATGCATCTATTATTGTTCATGATTTTATATTGACATGATATATATTTGTTTAGACGATATGAATTGTTTTTCTACTACATATGGCTTACTTGTTATTGTGGTATCGACTCGGAGTGTCTAATTAGAGTCGTGGGTTAGAACTTGGCAAGAAGCCACCTTGTGCTCAATGCCTAAGGTTAGGACTAGTGATTTAGCCACTTAGTACAAGCGGCCAAGGGTTAAGACTATCTCCTGTCTACCCCATATTAGCACCTGTAGTTACGAGACCAGCAAATGTAAGGACACATACTTTACACAGTGCATCTATTGCATATCATTTATAAACATTAGTATGATAAATCTTTATCGAATGTATTTTATTGGATTATTTGAATATTATTTCTTTATCTTGTTTTTCCTTATTATAAACTTATAAAAGATTGGATTAACTTGCTGGGCTTTCCCTAAGCTCACCCCACCATTTCCTCCCCACAGATTGTGAGCCACCCTTTTATCACGAGGAGCGAGATCCTACGACTTGAGAGCCCACGTTCACAGCCAGGTTCTCAAGTAGATATGGTATTTTGTGGTCTAGTTGTACATAGACTAGATTAGAGTCTTACCTTGTATAGTTTTGGCTCTGTATATCCCACTTGTGAGATAGGGATAGATGATATTTTGTATTGAACTATAGTTCATATATAATGAAATCATTTTGATTTAGTTATGTCCATGGATACCATTTTATAGTTTTTATCATATTGTATGGACTCGGGAATTCTTCCTAGTGGGCCCAATTGCACAATTATGCTACCATATGTTGTGTTTGTTTTTGCAGGTGTCGTGTGATTAGAAGTCTAACACCTTGGGATCCGGTGCCTTGGTGAGGTATGGGTTTTGGTGCGTTGTAGGCTACCATCAAATCTGAGTGCCCCCCTTAGACGTGCCCAAAATTGCCTTTTGTACCCACAACAAACACTATAAATTTTTGGTCATGCCTTTCGGGCTAACAAACGCCCCCTCTACCTTTCCGAGCTTAATGAACGAGGCACTTCATCCCCATCTTCGTTAATTCATTTTGGTATTTTTTGACGATATCCTTGTTTACAGTCAAACATGGGGGAGCACACTTACAACACCTTAAGACCACACTCGATATTTTACAATCCCACCAACTCTATGTTAATTTTTCAAAGTGCAGTTTTGGGAGGACTTCCCTGGAGTATTTAGGCCACATTATATTTGATCAAGGGTTGGCTGTGGATCCCTCCAAAATTTCCAGTGTGACAAGTTGCCCTCAACCTCAAACTGTAAGGTCCTCGAGAGGATTTCTTGGCTTGATGGGTTACTATTGCAGGTTTGTAAAAGACTATGGAAAAATCCACAGGCCTCTCACAAAATTGTTGAAGAAGAACTCCTTTGTGTGTGGGGGAAAGGATGCTAGTCGAGCCTTTGAAGAACTTAAGGTGGCCATGACCTCTACTCCGATGCTCGCTCTTCTGGATTACACAAAAAAATTTATTGTCAAGAGCAATGCTTCAGGCAGTGGCATTGGTGGCGTACTCATGCAAGACTGATGCCCTATCACTTACCTCAACAAAGCCTTGTCTGTGAAACATAATGGCCTCTCCATGTATGAAAAAGAGCTCTTTTCCATTGTGTATACCGTCGACAAATGGAGGCGTTACCTAATGGGGCAATTCTTTCAAATTCGAACGGACCATCACAGCTTGAAATATTTATTGGAGCAACGGGTGTACACCCCTTCTCAACACAAATTAGCCAAATTATTGGGTTATCATTACAAGATAACATACAAGAGTGGCAAAGAAAATATTGTTGCAGATGCTCTCTCCTGTCAACATGAACCTGAAGCTTCCATCTTTGGCCTCACATTACTGCATTCCCATTGGTTAGACGATCTCAAGCTTGAGTGGGCTAACAACCCCTCCTTACAAGGACTTGTTAAGCAATTAGAGGAAGACACCATGGCCTTACGCAGGTATATTTGAAAGGATGGGAAACTCAAGTATAAAGAAAGGTGGATCCTTAGCACCACCTCCCCTCTACAACAATTGATTTTACAAGAGATGCATAGTAGCCCTGAAGGTGGTCACTTGGGTATTGAAAGAATAACGCATAAGGTTCGTCGTTTGTTTTACTGGCGATACGTGCACCGGTTGGTATTTGAATGTGATGTTTGTCAATGCCAAAAAGGGGAAAATGTTGCTTCACCCGGGTTGGTTCATCCGTTGCCAATTCCCACTCGGATATGGACCGACATATCCGTGGATTTTGTGGACAGCTTACCAAAGTCTCAAGGCAAGGAGGTAATCTTAGTAGTGGTTGATCAGCTCAGGAAGTATCCTCATTTCTTGGCTGTTGCTCATGTGTATACTGCTCAGGAGGTTGCTCAACTCTTCCTTGACAACATCTACAGGTTGCATGGGATGCCATCTTCCATTGTAAGTGACAGGGACCCTATTTTCACTGGTAAATTTTGGCAAGAACACTCTTCACTTAGTAGGGTACAAGTTTGAAGATGAGCTCTTCCTACCATCCTCAAACTGATGGCCAAACAAAGGTCAACAACCATTTCCTTGAGCAATACTTGCGCTACTTCACTAGCGATAAGCCCAAACAATGGGCTCGGTAGCTACCCTTGGCCGAATGGTGGTATAACACCACCTTTCATGCTACCACAAAAACCACTCCATATGAAGCTCTTTATGGCCAGGCACCACCAACTCCTTTAACTTATGTTGCGGGAACATCTAACATGGCAGCCTTGGATACCTAGCTACATGATAAGGAAGCTGCCCTTCAACTCTTGTGTGAGTATTTATAGCAAGCTCAACAACATATGAAGCAACTGTTAAATATATTTTGAAATATAGGCATTGTGAATACCCATGCGAATGGAGCTTGAGGAGCCATTCGCACAAGGGAATTACAAATGCTTCTCTCTCACTTTGACTCCTATGCGCAAGGACCAAGACAAGGGTTAAAACTCTTGACCTACATGCCTGTCATAAAGGTGGGACTATTGACGTGATGGAACAACCTTCTACTTGCAGTGCACCATCAACGTCAACCTAGAGAGACAAAGAGCTAAAGTTTCCCTTGATGGTGAATGCCATCTGAACTAGGGCTGTCAATGTTTGACACGACCCATTAACCTGACACGAACCCAACACAAAATAACCGGGTTAGGGTTAGCTATAAATGTGAACCCACTTTAACCCGATTAATAAATGGGTTGGGTTATAGTTGAACCATATCATCATACACCATTAAATTGACATGACATGAATATGATCCACCAACATGAATTACCACATAACTCATGAACCCGACACGAACCCAACATGAAATATGTGGGGTAGGGTTGACTATAAACGTGTTTTAGGTAAAAGTGGGTCAACCCATTTTGACATGATTAATAAATGGGTCGGGTAAGGGTTAAGCCATATAGTCACATGCCCTTATCTTGACACGACATGAACCCAACCCACCAACATGAATTACCACCCCTAATCTGAATAGGGCATTCGCCAACTCCTTCTTTCACCGACTTATGTGACTTGGGTCAAAATGGTGTTGACAACTCTTGCTATAAAGGTTTGAGGAAACTAACGACCTGCATATGCTATCAACATAAAAAAGGAGTTGTCAATATCATTATAAAGAGAGCTAATCTCTCATGTGCATGGGAGAATGGGACCATTCACAGGCCCTTCTCTCCCCTATATATTATGTACGAGAGAGGTAAAATGGTGAAGTGAAAAAACCAGGGAGAGAGAGGAAGGAAAGGGAGAAGAAAGAGAGGAAGAAAAAGGAGAAGCAAGGAGGAAGAGATAGAGGTTGAGACCTCTATGTGCTTTCCAGAGTTACAACACTTTGAGGACAAGAATGCGATCCCAGTGCGATGGAATCTCTCATGAGCTCCATTCTCTCCATCTTCTTTCCTCTCCCATGAGGAACACAAGGACCAAAATCACGGCATGCTTGACCCTGCTCAAACCAGTTGTCAATCTCTTAGGAGACTGATGCTTGGTTCTTGAGCAACACTCTCCATGGTTGGCTCTCACTTGTGAGAGTTCACCTGCGACTGTGGATGAGCTTCCTCTTGAAGATTGGTGCTTTCGCTTATGAGAGATTACCTTGATTTTCTTGAGATGATTACTTGTCATTTATGTGAACCTATAATGACGTTATGCTACTGAATTTTTGGGAAATGGATGAATCCTAAACTAATAAGTTTCAAAAAAAAACCCGACTTAATTATGGGCTTGAGTAACCTGTGAGGTTTGTTCGTCTCATTCGAATCATGCAAGTTCAGAGAGGGACAAAGGTTTTACCCATGCTAGATTATATCCTGAAGTTAGCTTGGATAAAATCCCTTGCACTTAATGGGAGGCTTCGACTACCTTCAAGAAACGTGATAATGACACCTTCTAGCTTCAGACGAACTGGTTTAGACACTAAGGTTAAAGACAACTTGAAATTTTGCAACTGAACATAAAGTCCATGAATTAAGTCCAAAGTGTGTGAATGGCTAAGTCCAAAGTGCGCGAATGACTAAGTCAAAAGTGTGCGAATGACTAAGTCCAAAGCATGCAAATGACTAAGTCCACTCTGTGCGAATGAAACTAGTTTGAGCTATTCGCAAGTGATCTGCTCGCAAATACAAGCTCGTGTTAACCTAAATTCTTGGTAGAAGACATGTGTGGGCATGCCCGTGCCACGTGGGCATGGTTACGTCTACCGTTTGACCCTAGGTACCAAATAAAACAGAATGTCGGGAAGAATTAGGAATGGAATCCCTTTCAGTAGGTTTATTCAGTAACCCTTATATTTCTCAGGTGATTACGAGGGGAAGGGTTCTTCCTTTTGCGGGTATTTATCTTGCCTTGAAATCAAGGACTTCTCTAAAATTAAATTAAGACTTTAGTTGAATGATAACGAGAAATGTGTTTATAAAAAACTTATAACAGGTACTATCCCAATCATATGACGTATGTGATCACAGAGCCATTTCCACATAAAAACAAAGAACTTGATCAACTGAATAAAAACTATTAATAAGGATTTAAATGAAAATGATGATTTTATTGCTAACAAAAAGATTTGCAAGGTATTTGATTCTAGAAAATTAACTAAGTACAATACTGAGAATGCAAATGTAAATAAGGTTGTGTTGGTGTACAACCCTCATCTTTGATCCTTAGATCTATATTTATAGAATTCTAATTTAGTTATAAGCCTTGTACAAGTGTCGTTTTCTAATTTTTCTCCCTCCTTTTATTTTTATCTTCATAGAAGCCAAGTATTCATAACCATTTTCCTAACTTCCTTCTTTTTTGTTTTCTTCCACTTGTCTCCTATTTAAATTTTAAACTTCATCTATAACGGCATCTTCATATCATTATTTTTTAACCACCTTTCCTTGAATCTACTACCACATGACCTATTTTTGGCCATTCATCATGGCGGTAATTTTATGTACAATGCCCCCTAGTCATTTTGAATTCGAAAGAATTTGAAATGATGTAATGTCTTTTCTTTCGACTGCATTGTTCCACGTTTCTTTCTCTTAACGAGTCCCAAATCTTTTTGCTTTGTTGTTCCTATTTTCGAAGGATCTCACATTGATTCTTGTTTTCCTTCCCTATAAAGTTATTTTCCTATTCAAAAATTACCATCATTACTTCTTTCTTCTTCTTTGAGCTGAAATTTCTCTGTTCATAGTGTCCAGCACCGAATCATTTTCTCTGAAAGCTCTTTCTTCTAGTCTTCTAGCTTCTCGATTGGAAAGACATGCAAGTTCTTCAGAGTTGTCTACCCAGGTACCCTTTTTTGTCAATGATAAACATGTTTTAGATCCTGCTTTCTTTTCTTTTCTTCTATAATCATTATATATGCAATATCTTTTGTATAACTCTAAAATTCTATTATTGTCCCGAGAAAACCTAACCTGGTCTATATAGAAGAAAAATAATTCTCTAAAATGTTGGCCCAAAACTCATGATCAATGAATCAACTAGGTAGCCTATTTTCTTCCTCACTGTGGAAACTTATGGGATGACTTAGGTGTTAGAGAATGTATTCTATTTTCTATGTTTGATTTCCTAATGGACAAAAAAAAAAAATTATCCGTAGCTGCTTGTTTTTTGTCCTCTTCCACTAATTCCTTCCATTTTGGTTGTGGGATGATGTCCCCTTTGCTTTTGGATGTTTCTTCTTTAACCCTTCTTCCTCCTCATAGGGAGGTAATTTCAACAAAACGTTTCCCTTCTTTCATAGATCTAGGGTTCAACTCTTCCAACATTGAGAGAATCCTTCAATAAATTCATTGCAAAATAAACTCAAAATATCAAAACCATTTCCTTCCAAGAGCACAATTCCTTCCTTCTTTATTGGCTTTAAAAGTACATCATTTGTCATCCTTTCAGTAGCATGACCACAAAATATTGCCTTGTACTTGCTGCTTTAGCAAAAGGAAAGAAAATGGCATTAGGTCCTTTCTTCCTTGCTCAACTCTATAAGAGTATATACAATCTTAATAAGAAAAATCTTTCTAGTGTTGGTGGTCCCCTCTAGTTCACCAATTATGGATTTATGAGTATTTTCCTAACTTGAAAACTTGCATTGCCAAACATCCTCCCGTGGTAGATTGTCTTTCTTATGGTCGTAGATGGGTAGTTTATCGGCTACAATTTCTTTCTTTTAAACAATGTTTTGAATTCTTTCGTGATCTTTCTACGGATAGAGATAACCAACTTTTCTACCCTTTCCTTGATCGCTTGTATGGCCCTTTATGGTACACAAGTAATATTTTTGATTTTCATACTCCTATCGATCATAAAGTCTTCCAAGAAGTGTGACACTCATATCTTACTTCATGAGACTTACATTATGGAGGTATTTATGATAATCTGAATCACAAACCCAACTTTGAGTTTTACACTCCTCACCAGATTGCCCGTCAATTTAGATTCTGCCAAATGATTCCAATTCCTCCTTCCCTTTTAACGAAAAATTTCCCACCTCATCAAATAATTTTGACTACTACTCAAGATGTTTAAGATGTATTGAAAGATTTTAAATTTTCACAAAGTTATTTCACCATGATTGACACACCACAAAACCATTCTTTCACAATGATTCAATACAAAGAATGGTGGAAGAAATATTTTAGTGGTCATGTCTTTCCTCTATGTTCTAAAGAAAATCTCCTACGGCTTAATAGTGTTTTGATTTCTCCCAGTAGTGAATCCAACAAGATGATTCCAGAACCTTCCAATTCTTCCAGAAATCCTCTAGCAATTAGTTATAGGCCTCCTCCTTTCATTTCTTCCTCACAGCTTCCTTCAATAATATCAAAAAGAAAAACTTCTAAAAAGGATATAGGGGAAGGAAATAAGGAAAAAGAGGTCGCCAAGAAATCTTCTAAGGGAAAATGTACCATTCTTTATGTAAATTCTCATTATTCAATGATAAAAAGATATGAAAAGTTTTATAAAATAAAATGGAATCCTTTTGATATTGAGGAGAAAGACGAAAATAAAAGGAGGTCTAGACTGGCTACTAAGAAGATAAAATTTGAGGATGAATGTATGAAAAATTTTCTTCAGGTAAAGGCTCCTCGAGACAAGCAGAGAGAATACTTGTTGCCTTTTAAGCCCCTTCTTTTATAGGTTCATATAGCCCCTTTTAGCATAGCAAATCCAGTTATTCCTTCTTATAATTGGTAGGAGTAGAATTTGAAGAAAAGTTTTTAATTGAATTTCATCCTACTCTAGAAGAAGAATTATTATACAGGATGACACTAATTGTTTCCTTAGGGAAAGAAGTAAGTCTAATCTTTTTCTTTAATTTCTGTTAGAAAACTCTTACTGGCTTTCTTCTTTTGATTTTTTAGTAGAGAGAGTTCAACATCTAGTGGACACACATTTATCTGAACTACTTGTTCAAGGTCCTCCTCCTTTAGATGAAAACAATCCTAATGACCTTGAGCCTTTAAGCCAAAGAAGGAAGAAACTAGTGAAAAAATCTGATTATTTTCCAGCAACTTTTGCATCCAGGAAGACTTGTCATTCTTCTTCTTTCAAGACACAAAATCTAGGAGAACTTTTGGATTTAACGAAAGAAGAAATGAAGTATATTCAAGTATCATGAAAGAAATTTCCTCAGAAGTCCCTCTAGAAATACGAGAAAAAAACATGTTGAATTCCTTGCCTCCCAGTCCTCTTGCAACAATATTTTGTGTCGGGCCTAAAGAACCCATCCAACCAGGCCAGGTTCCTCTCATTTCAAATCCTCCAATAACCTCTCTTGTTGTGGATGAAACTCAGACTAATTTTCCTCCAGATGAAGCAATGACATATGTTCCTCCTTCCATTGATGATGATCTGGATTCCCTTATGCGAGATTTGTTGGTTGAATCTCCAGATAATACTCCTAATAAGACAATTACAACTTCTTCTTCCATCACACACCTTTTTCCTCCATAAGATTCTTAGTTTCAATAGCTTAAGGATCATATCTCCTCCCTTCTTCGTATAGATTATCTTGAGATTGTTCTTTCACAAAACAAAAAAGATATGGAAAAGCTTATCAAGAAGTTGTTTGATCTTACTTCTGATCCAGAGAATCTCATTCATCATCTGGCTATTTGTTTATCTTCTACTATGTCTGCTTCTGAAGATTTGAAAGAGCCACATCAAGCCTTCACAAAATTTAACATTTGTCTTATGAGGAATCTCACATTGCCCCTCATTTCCCAGAATATCAGTAGGCTATTGAATCTTTTAACTTAGAACATGAGGTTATTTCTTCCAAGATAGTTGAAGTAGAGAAAGATATCAATAGAATTGAAGTTGAATTCAGAGGTTGGAAATCAAGAAAGCACTTAAGCAGACATAAATTTCTAAAGACAAAAAGAAATTGAGTGTTTGCGAGGAGAAACGAAACACTCTAAAGGGCTAGATGTCAAC
>JAOXJP010225194.1:0-11630 GCA_025762735.1 Platanus orientalis | reverse complement strand
TGTTTTAATTGTGCTACCCAGGGATAATACTGCACATGAACCTTATACATTTCATGGTTCCTTGACCTGAGTCGTTGTTTTCTTTCACCAAATAGCCTACTGATTTATATCAATTAGAACAACCACTTCCAATTGATATAAATCAGCAGGCTATATGGTTAAAGAAAATAATAACTCAAATCAAGGAACCATGAAATGTGTAAGGTTCATGTGCAATATTATCCTTGGTGTAACACCAAATTTCGTGCGTATGATATGCTTGAAATCCAACGTATAAATTACCTAACCGTTTTGGAGGCTGGTTTATTATTTTTATTTGTGGGGACTAACACTCTAAATCCTTAGTAAGAATTTATTTGTTACTGTTGTTTAGCACAATAAACCTATGATTATCCCAAGTTACTCAACACGTAAAATATAAAATCTGCATAAAAGAGGAGAAAAGGGGAAGAAGATGAACACTTTACTCTTTATTAATATAAACATGAAATACAAAATTTTCTTTTAATTACAAAGTAAATCCTAAATCTTACCTAACCATGGCCTTCTTCAACATTAAGCTCCTGTATTGTCTTCCTTGAAAGGGATTAGCATAGATGTATGAATTTACTATCTTCTTTGGAAGAAAGAAAATTGTTGGTTTACAGAACTTAAAGAAGATGGGGAACATGTAAAAATTACCTGAATTTGGAGAGCACAAGTTTGCAAGCATTATGAAAATATGGGAGAGTCAAAGAGTTCTGATTCCGTCTCTTTGAAAGGTATATATAGATGTGAACACAAGCTATAGTTGAGTACATATTGAGGACAAACTCCTCCTTGCTCTTGGAATCCACGTTGAAGTGGGAATGTATCTTCTCTTTTTCTTATATACATTTGTGCCTCTTCTATGCGAGATTGCACCTCATTTAGTTTCCTAGGTGATTAAGGAGTCTATGAGTGTCGTGGCCATGCAAAATAACCACCATTAAAGGAGTTCAAATTCATCTTGAATTTCTGATTTTGGGGTGCATGAATAGGGTCACCTTATTTGAGAGCTTCAATGGTCGCGAATTCGCGAGCTTCAATGGTCATGGATACCATTCATGTTGGGAAAATGAACTATTTTGAGATTCATTCACGAGGTTTTATGGCTAGCAAATTGATTGAACTTTTTCATTCATAAAATTTTGTGTTTCAACAATTGCCCCCTCGAAAAATGTGTTGTACGAGGCAAATGAAGGATACATTTTTTGAGGAAAAATCATAACTAATGGTGTATGTCCCTTCAAATTCCTTTTAAAGTGATTTTTCACTTTTGTCCTTTGCACAACTGGTTAATGAAATGATAGAAATACCCTTGCAAATAGGTGGTGTGGGCCTCAATTTTTGCATGACGGGTAAATCCCTTTTGAAAAGAGACTTAACTATCGCAAAAAAATCCTACATAATTTGGAGTCGCTACTAGTCTTTTTAATGATCTGACTGGTCATCGGTTTTGGAAACAAAACAATTTAAATTTTGAAGAGGGTTTAAAATGGTTGACTCCACACTTAAACTGGTCAACTTCTAGAGATTCTTATATAAGTTGTTCGTTTATGAGTTGGGAAAAGTGTTAGGCACCCACTTCATCCGCTTTCACTGTTCCCTACTTTAAACCCATTATAGTCTAATGGTCGACTCGATTTATAATCTATTCATCTCACCCATTGCCTTTTATCTTCTTTTATTGAGATTAAACAATGAATCCACATGTCATTTCTACCAAAATTTCTTCGGCATAACGGCTGTAATATGGACCCCCTAAGGATGAATAGTGATCCCCATGTCACTTTTTCAATAACTTAATAGTCAACAGTTTAAAAAAAAATGCTTCAAAAATAACATACATCCACATCATCACTGTCCACCCAACAGCTTTATATCCATCCAACATTCGTATTCATCATATTTAAATAAACAATTTTAGTAGAATGAGTTAAGTTATACATGACCCAAAAAAATCTAAAAAGTAACTATGTATAGAGACATTAATCAAGTAACCGAAGCTATTTTAAGTAAACCGATGCATCATTTACCTTCTACATCATATTCAAAGAAACTACCATGGTTGCATTATCACTCCATAGCCAAGGCCTCTAGACATGTCCTACATATGATATAGTTTGCAATCAGACAAATCATTTGGTGTAAATGAATTGAAATAAATCAAAGGTTAAGTTAAAGAACATACCTCATTTGTTGCTTTTCACGTGGCCAAATGAAACAAGAGAGGGGTTAAGGGATAAGCGATAACTTTCACTTGTATTAGAACAATGTTACAAGCAATCAAAGAGGAACACACATTTTTTATTCTAAGTAAATTGAAATGCTTCCTAAATTGCTAAAGAATATGAATTTTTATGAGCAAGGTAAAGGCACTAAGTCAATAACTAAAATAGAAATTAATTGAGGAATATAAATATATTGAAAACTACTTGTAGAATAAAGTTATCACATTTATAAACATGCATGGGTCTAAGAAAGCCAACGAAACTAAATTAATGCATAAAGATCTAGCAAGACAACATAACAATATCATTTATTTTGTATAGGTTATGGAGAAAAGAAAGCTAGAAGACAAATGCCACTAGTGATGGGCAATAATTCCATTCTATGGAGAACGACTTAGCCAATGAATGTAAAGACTCAAGGGTTAAATGCAAAAGAAATCAATAATCAAATTCATATAAAGGGTATTCCTTAAAAAAAAAAAAAGTAATAAAAGACCTATGGTGAGTAAAATAGAGAATCAAGAGAATCCTGTGTGAGCAACAAATAAATTAGTTGAACTCCTTTAGGCTTTGCTTGGTTGCTAGTAGAATGCAAGAAAGTGTAGTAAAGTTAATTGTATGAAAATGAGTAAAGTGAAGTGAAGTAGAATAGAGTGAAATTGTATTTTGCAATAATTGTTTAGTTGATTTAGAATACAGTAAGAAAGTAAGCAAATATAAGGAAGTATTTTTTACTTTCATAATGTGCAACATATTTCATTTCAAAATCTGACCAATTTGGTTGGATTTTGACAAAGGAAATTAAGGTATTAGGAAAGCCTTAAAAGGAAAGCCAATATTCCAATGAGCATTTTCTTATACTATGTGCCCACCTTCTTCTTATGTTTTGGCAGCCAGGCAGAGTGAAGAACCATTGAATTTGGATGTTAGACAGTAACTAGTGATAGGGATTTGTGAGATGAGATGAGAACCAAAAGGGATCACTACGTGTGGAGGAGGTCAAGAGTTTTCGGGCGATTGGTCTTGAGAATCAGATGGTTTGGGTGGGTTGTTCTTATATATGGTTGAAGTAGGAAAGTGATTTTTTGTAAGGGGTAAAATCAGACTCTATTATAAATCTAGGGCTTCAAATGGGGTAAAAAAATGAGCCACCCCTTCTCCCCCCCCCCTCCTTGAATTGTTATTTTGGGGGTTTCTATAGAGGAGTGAAACCCTAAAGGGGGAAGGGTTTCAATCGAAGGGATGGGGTGTGGTCACCATCGACCATGCCTAGGGCTGAGGGTTGGTGAAATCGCAAGGGTTAGGGTATGGGGATCAACAAGAAGAGGGAGGTGTGATAAGGAGTGTAGGGTATCGGGGTCAGAGAGAGGGGTGAGGCGTGCTGGAGAAAGGGGAATGAGAGAGGGTTTCATGATGGAGGGGAGCAGCAGGGGGATGGGTGAGCAAGGAGGGAGACGTGGGGGTCTGGGATCGTCAGAGAGAGAGAGAGAGATTGCGGTGGAGGGAAGAGAGAGAGGCGGGAGGAGAGAGAGGGGTGTTGAGAGAGGGCGAGCATTAAAAGAAAGAGAGCCGGGAGGGGGAAGGAGAACCAGAGAGAGAGGGTCACCAGAGGGGGGGTAGAGAGAGGGAAAGAGATCGTAGGCTCCCTGTGATCGTAATGGAGAGAGCGAGAGAGAGAGAGAAGGGTCGAGAGAGAGGAGGGGGGTTTGAAGGGTACCTGGCATGGAGAGGGGCCTGTGGTCGTGGGATCCCTTCTGTGCGTGTGGCCGAAAAAAAAAAAGAAAAAAAATAAGAGAAAAGGAAGAAAGAAGAAGGGAAGAACGAGGGGGAGAGAAAAAATAAAAAGATAAATAATAATAATAATAGTAATAATAATAATATAAAATGATTTTTTTACAAATAATACTAAAACACTAAGAAAATTAAAAAATAATAATAATTAAAATTAAAAAAATGATATTGATCATTGTATATACATATCTATGTTTATACTACAATATTATTTTAAAGAGTATTATATATTAAGTTTGTAAAATTACATATTAAAATAATAGTAAATATAATACTAAATTATTATTTTTTATTATTATGTAAATAATAATTACAATATTAAGTAACAAGTACATCCTAGGATTAAGTATTTACATGTATATACGTACTAAGTTATTAAAGTATTATAATATTATGTTATAAAACATATGAATAGATTAAACAATAAATAATAATTAATTAATTAAAAAAATGTAGAAAAAAGGGGGGTAGGGTTTGGCTCTAACTTGGAGTTTGGGTGGCTCTACTTGTCTACTGCCTCAAAGAGAAGTGCCGGTCCTGTAAGCTGCGCCAAAATTAGGTGCTTACAGGTGGGTCTTTAAAAATTCTAAAGTGGTTGAACCATTATACCCCCGTGAATATAATTAGCTTTGTTTTTGTCTTCCTTGGGCATTTTCAGTGCCTTAGCCGAGGATGTAGAAGTCCATATTCAAAATGATGGGTTCTAGCAAGGTGTTTTCTTATTCTTTGATTCCCTACTAAGGAGATCACAATTATCGTCAGAGCTAGCAAGTATAGAAGCAAATGGTGAGGCTCAAGCTCGCTTAGACACCACAGAATCTAAGAAGAGAGCCTTGGAGCAAAGCCTAGACCAAATTTGTGAATCAATTGCTAACATTGATGCTGAATTGGCGGTCTCTAAGGAACAATTATCAAGGGTCCAAATGTGGATTGCTCATTTGAAGGTTGTTTAGAATGCAAAGGCAACAGAAGATGCTTCCCTTGAACCACAAATTGCCGAAGCTGCTTCAACCATTGATTGCTTATGTGAAGAATTTGTGGCTCGAGGTGATCAATTGTGGACCGCTTTAGGTGTAGAAGAAGACTTATGTAATCAACTTCTTTCTGCATTCCCGAAATAGATATGTAACCTCTTTCTATCAATGAATAAAATTAGGTTTTGAGATTGCTTGTGTCAATGTACTATCTACAATTTATATTTATGCTAAATAGATATATTGCCCATGCACACATTCGAACTTCGATTCCTTTATCATGAATTGTCAAAGAGTTGTATAAAGCTCTCACTTTTGATCATGTAATGGATTAGAAGGTTAGCTTATGATGATGCAACGACATGATCTTGTCAGTTGATGCATGGCATTTGATAGTAAAGAACTTCTGGTTCCTTTATATTTTTACAATTAGAATGTATTTATCATTTAGATGCCAGGGCATGTTCTCGTTGATGGGAAAGGATGTTGTCATCCTCCATTCTTTTGTGTTGAGAATTCCCAAAAGGAATATGAGCTCAAACTTCAATGCTCACTGCTCATGGTTACTTAATTTCAGTGGTTCGTGTGGCAACATGATGATAAGAATTAAGGTAAGTTATGTTGAACTCACCCACGTCTTGGTATTGATATTACCAAGGTTATACACGATTGACATTATAGGGGCCAAACATACATATATAATTGTCATTAAAAGAGTCAAATGTGCTGGGTATAGTATCGGTATTATTTGAGTCAGATGTAATTGACATTATCAGAGTTTTGCCATTATCATAGTCAAAATTTAAAGGGTAGATCCGGATAACTATGTTCATAAAATTAGTCTCTCTTCCAACTTTATTCCACACATGTGTTAATGTAGAGTAGAGACAAACTAGTGTTCTGAGCGGAGGTTAGCGTTTTTTAGGGAAGCGGACACAATCCTTCCTCCTTTATTTTACACTATGATTTGTCAACCTGCCCATTTTTCTCAGCTTAAGGTTGGCTTATCCTAACCCAATATGAATTTGGGTCAGGTTCAAGTTGGTTAAGCCAAAAGAATGCTCAATTTTCAAAGTAAATCTAAACCCTAGCCATTGCCACCTCTAAGAGCATTCACATCAGGTTAGCTAAAATAGCTTTTTAGCTAAAGTAACGAGTGAAAAGCCAAAAATTCACTAAAAAAGGACCTACATCCGATTAGACATTTTGGCTGAAATTATGCATGTTACTACAATCACTAGCCATAAATGTGACTGTAGCATTAGGTATAAATTTAAAATTATTATTTTTTATCTTTTGTTTGACAATGGACAACACTTGTCAATGTTTTTCAAAATTGTCAGTTAACAAATATTATTTAAACAGTTTGCTTTCAAAGTTATGTAAGATAAAAAGCCAGATGTATGGCTTTATATAAAAAGGTTAGGTAAAATAGAAAAAGTGTCAATTTTAAGAGACAAAATAGATAAAATATGCCTAACCGGATGTGAATGCTCTAAGAGCATTTGCATCCGGTTAGCTAAAATAGCTTTTTAGCTAAAGTAGTGAGTGAAAAGTAAAAAATTCACTAAAACAGACTTACATCCAATTAGACATTTTGGCTGAAATTATGCATGTTGCTACAGTCACTAGCTATAGCATTAGGTATAAATTTAAAATTATTATTTTTTATCTTTTGTTTGACAATGAGCAGCACTTGTCAATGTCTTTCAAAGTTGTAATTTAATAAATATTTCCTTTTAAAGTGATGTAAAATAAAGAACCGGATGTATGACTTGATATAAAAGTTAGGTAAAATAGAAAAAGTGTCAATTTTAAGAGGCAAAATAGATAAAATATGCTTAACCAGATGTGAATGCTCTAATTGTGGAAGTGAAACAGTGTTGACCCAATAAAAAAAAGAAATGGGTAGAAAAGGGGTCTTTTAGACTTGATGGGTGAACAGACAGAAAATGTCCAACCCATTAACTGAACCAGAATTCTAAAACTGGATTGGATTAGTTAAACCTTAACCCAAATCAGGGGCGGAGTCACATAGGGGCAAGGAGGAGCAACTTCTGAGTACTCTTGTAATACCAATGGGCCAGACCAATTTTATACTTGATTGGAGTCAATTGCCCTGCCCCCCTCCATTGGAATCCGTTGCCCCCTTTAATGTGTGAGTACCCTAAGATTGGAATCAGTTGCTCCACCTTACCATAAAATGAGTTCATGTCAACTCCAATCTGACTGAACTGGTACCAGTCCATTCTCTACTCAGGATGTGACTCGTCAACTCCAATATGACTAAACTAGTACCACTCCATTCTCTGTTCAGGATGTGACACAACGTCAGATAAAGGGTGCAAATTCCTATCCATGGTGTCAAGTGACTTCATTTGCAATAAAATGGGTGGGAATTTAAAATTTCTCCCAACTGCCCATTTTATTCCATGTGAAGTCACCAGGTGTCTTGGACAGAACATCCATGTTGATTAATAAATACACAAGTGCTTATTAATTGTATATTTATCATAATACCCTCCTTGGACCCATGTGTATTAGCTCAAACACCCTTTGTCTGGCCACATGTCACGCACTGATTGCTAATGGAGTGGTACCTATCCATGATTTAAAATCCCAGAGAATCCTTGTCCCGGGATCGGATTAGGAGTGCCCCTTAATGGGTGCCAACAGTGTTCCTGCAACTAGCAGGTGACACGTCACATTGAAAAAGTAATTTACATTTTTTGGCGGGTGCTTTTCACTTTTTTGATGTAACGTGTTACCCTTTGATTGTGGACGTACCGTTGGCACCCATTAAGGAAGCGCACAAAATCCTTTGGCTTGCCCCCCCTACATGAAAATCCTGGCTCCGCCCCTGCTTGTAGGCAGAAAGATTATTTTCGACGTTGGCTGTCTCTGGTGTCTTTTTTTGGGTAAATGGAACATTGCATTAAGGAGGAACACCACCAGAAAAACAAATAACTCCCATCCAAGGTCTCCACAAGCCAAGATGGAGGACTCAAGGACCAACTAGAGGTAGAGGATAGGCCTCGAATTGCTAAGTTATGAACAACCATTTTGGCTGTCCTCTTAACCAAGAGAGCAAACACGATTCAAAAAGAGAAATTAGGTTATGACGGTCCATCAGGAGACCTTTAACATCTAAAGGCCAATTACAACAATCACCAAAGAGATAAGAAAATAAATTTCTACAGTCCCTTTCAAGGATGATATTCTTCAACCCAAGAGATCGGGCTTTTGAGAGGCCAATACGGGTTGCCCAAACTTCCACAACCAATGCAGACCCAACAACACTTGGCGCTGCCAGGGCAACCAAAAAGGAGCAATCATCTTTCCTAAGGATAGTTAACCAACACCCGCAGTGCAACTATTATGCAAGAATGAGGCATCAAAATTAACTTTAACAACGTCATTGCAAGGGCGAGACAAAAAAGAAATGCCATTCATTCTCAATAACTTCTCCTCCTGGGGACTAAAGAGGCCATTCATTTCCTTAGACATTCTACAAAAAATTAAGAAAACTTTAGGAGGGAAAGCACTATCTTTGTTAAAAATCATATCATTCCTAAAATTCCAAATACACCAATGTAAGATGATGATGGAAGCAATAGAATCCCTACTCACAATGTAACGCATCAAAATATCATCACTAGATAAGATTTTGGAGTGTTAATCTCTTTACACTTTTCTTCTTCTTTCCCTCAAGACCCTTTGTAATGGAATATTATAAAAGAGTCATTAATTTTATTTTTTTAAAGTTCTTAAATTTACTTAACTCATTTATTGTCATTCATACTTGTAATTAAAACCAATTTCTAATCTAAGCTATTACTATGTGTAGCAAAATCTAACTTTTAAATCATTAACATCATAATGGAATGAAAACTAGTCATTTAAAATAAAATTATTTCAATTAACTTCTCATAATCAAATTGATGTCAAACTTTCAAATCTCATAAACATATCAATCTTCAACATGAATCCATACATATAAATTGGAATAAAAGATATGAACATATAAATGAAATAAAGAACAAAAATAAATCTTCTAATCCATCTTTTATTTGTATTATGTCATGTCTCACAGTGCTCTATGCGCTCACCTATTAACAATACACACACACACACACACACACAACATTATGGATGGATGAATCCATAGTTCACAAGTAATAACATAAAAGCTGCAATAGAATATGAGTCAAGACTTAGTATAAATATTTTCAAAATAAACTTTGCTTACTTTACTGAAAATATAATTGAACTGAGATTTTTATACCATGCTGAAAACTTTTTATGCAAATTCACATTTTCTTATGCAATAACTTTTATAATCAAAATTTATCTCTATTATTATCTTATGCTCTTACTTATATAAACAAAAATTTTATATTTATATTTATCACACAATTTATCATTATTATACCAATTTTACCTATGAAACTTCTAAAGTCCAAATACTTCTTTCATATATAATCTTCCTAGGATATTTAAACCACTAATTTTCACTTTCTCTTAACCATCTAAGGATCTCTTAACATAATTATCTAATCTACTCATCTACAATCTCCAATATACTTCTTAAAGCATACGCTTCTACATTTTAGAGACTTTCAACACATAGTGATTATCTCACATACAAAACTTATGAGTAGGTATCTGTTTCAGATACAAAACCTCTTAGGGGGTCTCTGAATGGTTCTTACATACAATACCTGTGAGTAAGTCTCTGTCTCAGATATAAAACCTCTGATAGGGTCTCTGAATGGTTCTCACATATAAAACCTGTGAGTAGGTCTCTGTCTCAGATACAAAACATTTGAGGGGGTCTCCATCTCAGATACAAAACCTCTAAGGGGGTCTCTGAATTTATAACCAATATGGTGTCCATCTCTAACTACTACTCTCTTTAAAATACATAATCCACAAGAGATCTCTAAAATAATAAACCATAATGGGTCTCTTAATTACTAACTTCTTCAAATATAACCTTTAAGGTCTCTAAATCATTTATTGCTTTTATGAATCATCTTACTTCCCTCTCATCTTCAAATACAAATCACACTAATTTTTATAAACCATAATTTTTATCAAAGCTTACTTCTTAATACAAAACAATCACATGTTTTATGATATCCATAACAATAATCTTATATACTATTATAAATCAAAATTTAACATATTATCATTTATGATATCATTTTATAGAAGGTTTGAAACAAAATAATTCATAGCAAAACATGACATACTTCACAATTTAACATTATATGCATGTATGCATGATCTTTTCTAAACTTAACTTTTTTTCAAAAATAATTTTCTATTTTTAAAAACTTATAGACTTATTATAACTCTTATAAAATCATGGTTAGTTCATATTACAAAAATAGAGGATTGCTTGACTCAGTCTAAGTACAAACTAAGAATAATGCTTCTTTAAAATTAGGTTTAATTATAAATAATGCTTATACTTTCATAAAATCACATATGCCTTTTAATCCTTAACAACTTTAGGAAATATTACTGTTTTTCTAAACATGATCAAAATAAGCTAAACAATTTATAATCTTTTCTTAAATAATAAAACATGCTCAGACATGAAGAGTTTTTGAGAAAAACTTTGCAATGATTATAACTTATATACTTTTTAGTTAAAACATAGAGATTTTCTAAAGATTCATGTCTTAAAACATGGATAATCAATTTTCAAAACTTGAACAAAGCTCTAAGAACCTAAAAAAAAAAAATCATATAATCTTTATGCAATTACTTGTTTCATTCACAAAACTTTCAAACTTATTATATTTTCTAAAAAAACAAGGCTTAGAACATGAAGAATCCTTTAAAATTTTTAAACAAAATTCTTAGATCTTAAATAAAGAAACAAAACGTATAAACTTTATGTGATTACTTGCCTCTTATTGTTGAAAATTAGATTCTAAAGCTTGTTGTGTTCTTTATCCTTTTCCCTTTCAAAACCTAGATTTTCTCTTCAGAATCTATACTCTTGTAAATTTTTTTTCAAAAGATCATCTTTTTTATAAGTTTCTATATTTTTATAAGCCTAAATAGCAACTCTAATTCTCAATTTCGTGTTTAGGTAGGTCTCTAGCGAAAAAGTCCTTAAAATAATGCAAAAATCGCAATTATACAGAATTTTTCGCTTTGATAATGTCATCCCGTTAAATTTTTTTTAGCATAGACACCCGGTGGAAAAACGGTCATAACTTAATCTACAAAACTTGGATTCACTCACCATTTTTTTGTTAGAAGCTAGACTTCAAAATCTTTATAAATCTATGACATTTTTTTGGAAAAATTATCATAATTTTTTCTAGGAAACTTTAATTCACTTACCGTTTGTTGCATTAGAAAGTAGACTCATAAATCTTTCTAAGAATATATTGTTTGTAGGGTGATTCTAATGGGATTGATATAAATTAACTTATGAAGTTATGCCATCCGTTTGGGACAACTTCAGAAATTGTTATGTCCTTGACTTTTTTTTTTGTTTTTCTTAGTAAATTGCCTTTAACTTTTTCGTTTGGTGTTTGTTTTGCTTGCCGTTTATTGTGTTAGAGTCTACACTTTCATGTCTATCCAAAGG
>JAOXJP010225183.1:0-11630 GCA_025762735.1 Platanus orientalis | reverse complement strand
GGAGAGGGAGTGCTATAGTGAAGGTTTGGGTTGAAAGTTCTAACAAAGATTCGTAGGGTTTGAGGAAATTAAGCAACCAAATGAACAAAGAACTAAGGGGAAAAGTGTGAGGGCTGCGATCTAGGATAGAAAAGATCCTAACTGAAGAGACTATGGTTGTTGAATGAAGATAGAGGATTTTCCGTGAAATCCATGTATGGGGCTTTATGCCCTCAAACCCATACTGTCTGCCCTTATAGACTTGTATGGAACACTTGGATCCCCTCTAAGATCTCCTTCCTCTAATGGGAATTGTTGTGGGATAGGGCCCCAACTATTGATAATCTAATAAGAAGAGGGATGGTAATCCCAAATTGGTGTTATATGTGCAAAAAGGATGGTGAATCTGTGGGGCATCTTTTTTTTCATTGTCCGATGGCCTCTTTGCTTTGGAACTTCATGCTGGCCAAATTTGGGATCTTTTGGGTGCACCTGGAAAACTTGAGAAGCCTTTTAAATTGTTGGCCGAACCAGACTTTTAATGACTGAAGTCAGATCGGAGAGGCAATGTGGAAGCTTATTCCGGCAGCCATTTGTTGGTCCATTTGGGAGGAATGGAATAGGAGAATTTTTGAAGGGGTCTCTTCTCCGTTCTGGAAGTTGGTGGATGCTATTCTATCAAAATTGCATGATTGGTTGTCCTCTTCTTCCAATTTCAATATTCCTTCGTACAGCTTGTGGATCTTTGATTGGGAAGCCTTTCTTTTTCAGGGCTTAAGGGATCTCTTTTTCTCCTTTTGCTCTGTATTGTAGTTTTATTTTAGCATTTCTCATGCTGTATTTCTGCCTCTGTTTTTAATACAATTATTCTACTTTCTTCAAAAAGAAAAAAAGAAAAAAAGAAAAAAAGAAAAAAAGAATCAATTAACCCAAAGTAGTGAAACTTAGGGTTGTTGATTAGAGTTGTGTGTTGGGGAACCTAAGATGGATTGGTTGTGTGGTTCTATTATGGAGCTGGTTTTACATATTAGAAAGAAGGGTGATTAGGTGAATTGAAGGGTTAAACTAGAGGCAGCAAAGGTCTGGTCAGGGGTTCAGGAACAATGGTTATAGCAGGGTTGTTAAACAATAATTGGAAGTTCAGGAAGCTAGAAATGACCAAGGCAAAGGTTCAGACAGCAGATGGGCTTCAATCTTAATTGTTTTTAAAATAGAGACAATTAATCGATAAATTGATGGTTTCTAATTGCTGTTTGAACCAGCTTAGAGTAATGTAGGATTGACTAGATTCAGCACTAGAAAATTAGGGATTTAAGCCTCTATCAAACGGCAGTCAACCCAAAGGATTAGGTATGAGCACCTTAGGTCAGTCAAGGTCAATATGGCAAAAGGGGTTGACACATCAGTGCCGAAAAGTGAAAAGCATTCCCAAAATGTGTAAAACGCTTTTTCGGTGCTGATGTGTCCGCCCCTGATGCTATACTGATCTAGCTCGCACAGGGGCGGTCGTACCAAATCCCAGCCGAGCAGTCAAGGTTTAATTGACTAGAGAAATGGGGGATTCTGGTGTCTAGAATTAAAGGAATCAGGTTCAGATTGAAAGGGGGAAGGAATGGTTATAGGTTTTGATTTACAGGTATGCAGAAATTGTGTACATTGAATATGGTTTAAGCGAGGAAATATGTAGGGTTTAGTGAAGAGTTTGATCCAACGGTTCAAAGGGGTTTGTGGAAGGGATAATCAAGATGGGAGGCATTGATGTGGACATGGGAGGCAAGGTGGGACCCACACATGGGTCTAGTGGGGTCCACACATGAAGACATGAATGGATGTCTACATGTAATAAAGCCCAATTAGGGACTGGTCGACCGCTCTAGAAGGGGGGGACCAATTAGGTTTAGTTTATAATTGTTTTACTTTCTTTTTATTTGAATTTTGAAGTTGTAAAAAAGGGGAAACCCTAAACCAATCGTGGGGCATAAGAAACCCTCCCCTCTCTTTAATTAATGAATGAATACAAATGAAGAAAATTACAAAAATTCGGGGCTGCTTTCTCTCTTATGCAAGTGAGTATGTTCTTCAAGGTTCTTGTGCCTACCCATGGATGGTGATGTCCAAGGGCTTGTGGGGTAGGTGATCACCCACATCCATGTATTTTTCCTTATCTCCTCTTTCTTCTTCTTCTTCTTTATTATTCTCTGACCATAAACCCCAAACTTTTCCATCCTAATCCAATCAGCCACCTAATAAACCCATCCCTTTTAATTCCTTACATCCCACTTGTAACCCTTTGCTGTTCAGACCTGCATAACTCCATCTTTGAGTCCCACTAAGATTTCTGCCCAGAAAATAGATCTCAGGTATAGAACATACCCTGCAGCAATCTCTCTTGAGGACTCCTTTGTTATTCACCTTATAATATCAAGGAGTATATCAGTTCTGACCACACAGGAGTCTTTCTCATAGATTTCTCATGTGGTTTTGCATCCTAAAGTGAAGAACCATTATTTCCGGGATCACGGTTACACAAGGAAGTACTTCTGAGGTTGTTAACTAAAGTAGAAGGGATAGTTTTGTTCTCAGAGATCTGGGACAGCCTAATGGGAAGCCCCATGCTGAAGAAATTGATTCCAGAAGCAGTTCTTTGTGCTGGCCCAATTACTTTTCTCAGTAAATACATAATTTAATCTCTGGCTGTATTAGTTACTGATTATTATCACCTTTTATAGTGTTATCCATGCACTTTCAGATCCATAAATACTACATAGTCATTATTATCTAGCTGCCTTGAGCACTCCCCTCCTAGTTTTATTACATTCCATGCTGATCAGAGCTTTCCCTACTGTTTCATGCCACTGCCCAGATTCTGTTGGGTCCTAGAACTGTAACTGGTTCAGCCTTAGTCCCTATAGCCTGTTGTGAAGTCTCTCATTCTGTCCCAAATTAACCCCTAAGCCTTGTTTAACCCTGTTTTAATCCTAAAGTCTCTTCACCCACCTGCTGTTTTGTTAAATTTGATAACCAGTATTTACACCTGAGAGCCTTTGTACTTGTCCACTTCAGCTTTGCCTTCGTTGAGTCTGTTGATTTTTTCTCTCTTGTGTGCTGCATCAGACATGTTTTGTACTGTTTTCACAGCAGATTTGATTGGTTTAAAGGCAGCCAATTTCTGGTTCTGAGGAGAAGATCCTGTAGGCTATGGGTTAACAAAGTATTTAGATTACGGTTGAAACTGGGGTTTATGGGAAGATTAGTAAGCTGTATGGGTGAGGGAATGATGATTGTAGACTTATATAATAAGAGAATGATAGAGAATATAGAAAAAAAATACAGAAGTTGAAGAAGGAAGAAGATGATGAAGATAATAAGGGTAGAACCTTGGAGATTACACCTAGTTTTCAAGGAAATCTATGCTTGGTTTGGAGCCTTCAACCAAATACCAACGATAGACAAAATTACAAATATATCCTTCATACCCAAAAACATAAAAACAGAAATAAACCAATTCTAGCAGCTATTATAATAAAACTAAAGAATCAAAGCAACTAAAATAAGAAACATAATCCCATGAGTTTCATGATCACCCTAGCTCCCATGTGGGGACCACACCATTGTAATGGTGCTAATTTGGAATTGGGGCTGCTTGAGACCTCCTTTGATATGTTTTAAAGTGCTGGGTTTGATTCCAGCATTGCTCATTAGCTTGGAAGAACTCAATTCCGTTGACTATACGGAGAGAGCTTTCATACATGTCATAGTTGAGCTGTTGGAACTCATTAGCAATATTCCACATACAACATATATACAGGTCACAATTTAGATTTTGAAATTCATCACCAGTGTTCCACATACATTCAAAATAGGACAGTTCTTCCATTTGATAAGGAACTTATAGTAACCACTCATGTATGTAAAGCATAGTTGTAGGGAAGCTAATTCTATTCCACTTCCCCAAGAAATGGGAAGCACACTTCCCAAAATTGGGAAGTGTGGTGAAGCAAGGGAGAGCTATTTAGGAAAATGAATGGAAGCCTCTGAAGAAACAAGCATAACGTCTGGAGAATTGACTAGGAAGCAATCCAAGAAACAATACTGTATTTTATTTAATGTAAATTCTATGCTGGTAACATCGACTAAAATATTATCTATGAGATTTAGTAATGGTTTTGTAGGAAAAAAAGAGATTTAGTATTGAATTTATTGTTTATATTATTTTATTCTAATCCTATAAAAAATATTCAAATCTAATGGTTTTTATATAAGGTCTTCTATAGTCTGACTCTAAGATGTAAGTTATCTATAGAAGATCCTACGTATGGTAAAATCTACGGGTTGGTCATACTAATAACAAATGGTTTGCATATTGACGTATATGTCATGATTCTTTGTTACTTACATTGTATAGTTTTTAGTTCTTTTTTAGTTCCTCTAAATTTATTCACTTTATCGTATTGTAGTTGAAATTATTGATTATAACATAGTTATTTACTTTATTATTGTTTTTCGCTTCTCGCTTCTCAAGGATTTATTTAGTCTTGCTTCCCGCTTCTTGCTTTTGCCTCTCGCTCTGGTAACTACGATGTAGAGAGAATCTAATAATCAAGAACATCCTCAATCTCCTCCATCCAAGGAGATTTGAATGTAAGTGAACAACTAAATCATTTCCATGAGAAAATTATGATGACCATGATATAAGATGAAGTTGGCCACATTAAACAAGTTGCCAGTGGTCATGTCATCCAGCAAGTCAATAACAAAGGCACTATAAGTAATATTTGCAATAATTTTAATTGAATACATATAAGCAAGTTTGGAAAGTCGAACTTGCAACATAAAATATTAACCAAACAAGAGAAAGACCCAATCACAATTTACCTCCAATAATACTTAAAAAGATTAGGTCCAGACCTAAATACCAATGCTAGAGAAAATAACAATAATACCCTTCATATTGAAAAACATAAAGCAGAACAAACTAAGTCCAACAGCTATGATAATGAAACTAAAGAATTAAATCAACTAAAACAAGAATTCTTCGCATGGTAATGTGAGTCTTATGGTCACTCTTGCTTCCATGTGGCACCCACACCATTATAATGCTGTCAAATCAGAATTGGGGCTGCTTTAGATCTCCTTTGATAGATCTCAAAGTGCTGAGTTTGATTCTCATCAGAAACTCAAAGGATTCCCTTGCTGGTTCTTCATCACTAAGAAATCTTAGAGCAACTTACAAGCTCAAGTAAAATTAGGATAATTCAAGAGGTTCAATTTCTTAATCAATTGATTATTTCATTCAATAAACTCAACTTATTAATGGAGCCGACAGGCTATTGTTTGTATTTATGGAGAAAAGAAATAAATGACTTAGAGAAGTCAATTCTTCTATTACTATATTTGTCAAATTAGAGATGCTTCCAGATTTAGAAAAAAATGGGAATCTAACTAAAGCTAACTACTAAAAGATTGACTTTTAAACTCAAATAAACTTCTTTATTCAACATAGAAATAACATAAGCTGCGACCTGGATTTTCTCCCACATGGTCTATTGCTTTCATGGCTTTGAGATCCATGTGATTGCCTCTTTGGTGTGGAAGAAAATAATGATTCTTGGGCCTCCTGAACTGGGCTGCTTCTTGAAGGGAGAAACCAAGCCCATAACATAAGCACACAGTAAAACAAAGCTGTGTGTCTTGCATTGGTTTAGCCAAAGTCATGGTTATATAATTCTTCTCACTTGTTATGCTTCCTTTGTTGCATTTGATATCGGTAGTTTCTCAGATTCTGACACAGGTCCAGATTAATGTATCACGATACCCTAAAATATAGATTTCATGGACTTGGTAGTAAACATATATAATATGGTAATTTGTACAGAAATAAGCATTGTAGTAGATTAATATAGTGGAGTGTTTTATGAATTGTTTATACAACTTGCATATAATGGCATTGGTAAATGTAACGTGTTATCTTTGCCATCTAAAAATTTCTATAGGAAAATATAGAATTCATTAAATATGGTAGATGCCAATTTATGCCATGCAAATAAGCAAAGAAAAAGATAAAGAAATTCAGAAGCGCCGCACCTGAATCTGTGGAATGTTGAATCGGAAACTTGTCTTGTTCTGGTACTTCACTTATTTAGCATGCCACTATATCATTCAAGGACTTGTATTTAAATATCTTGGTGAAAGTATAGTTTCTTACTTTGACTAATTTTCTCCTAGGAAATATTTGGAAAGGATGTACCTGAAAATGAACAAATTAGTGAAGATGAAGACTGGGGTCCTGGTAGAACAAAGCGGAGGGAAAAGGAGTCTGATGCAGCTAACACCCTCATGACTTTGTGTGAAAGTGAGGATGGATGTTTGAATGTGGTTCACATGGGATCTAAGAATAAACTGCCTTCAGTTTCACAAGACAGGAAACCAATTTTCAGAATTCCTCCCAATGCAGTTGAGGTATTTTTTTTTTTAAATTTAAAATTTTGTTAGTTTTTTTTCCTCCCAGTTATGGGCGCAGTTGAGGTAATTGGAATTTCTTATCTTTACACAAAACACGTGTTTTACCATTGAAGCAAGTATATGCATCCATATTAAGCTTCAAAGCACCTTTGTATTAAATCAACTATTTTGGATGCATCTCAAAATTTTTGTTCTTACTAATTTTCACGTGCTTTACCAGAAACTTCGCCAAGTATTTTCCAAAAATGAGCTTCCCTCAAGAGCTGTCAAGGAGAATCTCTCAAAGCAATTGGGTGTTGCATCTGAGAAGGTAAGCTAGAGTTCTCAGAATGGCCGAGGTAGTGTCTGAGACTCTCTAGAAATATGTAATTCAATGAAGATCCTGTTTTATTAAATTACTAGACCAATTTTTTGAAACCCAACCCAGTACTTGAACTTGGCAGGTTGGGTCAGTCTGGTTTGTCCAGGGTGGAAGGGGGTTGAACCAGGTTGATTCAATGATGCCAACCAATGATAACAAAAAAATACAGAAAATTAATAATGATTATAAATGTGTGTGTGTGTATAGATTTATTTATATCTAGTAGGAAACAGTAGAGTTTTGATATAGGTTAGAATGATAGGTTGGTGCATGGGATAGACGGTCTGTGTTATTACTAGGTTGGCTAGGAGGTAAGACATTTATTGGTTATTGCATTGGTTGGAGAATAAACAAGTCATTTTTACATCTTATAATTGAATCAAATATAGTGAGGAGAGTTTGATGGTTGTCGATTGAATTGGGTTGAAGAAACATCAGAACAAAAGTTCAAGACACTATATATATATTTTCTATTTCTTCCTTATAAAAGGTATGACTAGGATAAAACTCAGATGAGTCATTTGACATGACCAGGTGACAGAGTCCCTTGGTCCTGCTACAATGAATGGTTGGCCTGATTTGGTCACTGATTCACCGTTAGCTCTTACTTCTTGTTTAAACCATAGTTCCTGTGCTCCCTCACTTAGATCTATGTACAAGAGTCTAATCCTCCTCCCCAAGTACGCAATTGACATGTTTGTGTTTATTAATTTTTTTTTATAACCATAGCTACTTTTTAATGCTTTTCTAACCATTTGGCTGGAAATTAGAGAAAACATTGTTTGGCCACCATTTTTCAGTTACATATGGAGACCACACTTAGCTGACCCCAAGTAGTTGGGATAAGGCTGTGTTGAGTTTATGGAAATCGCACTGTTCTGACCTTTCGCATAGTTGCATTCATGTCAAGCAGGTAGACTGTCCTACTGGCTGTGGCTGGGGCTGGGTCACCAGTTTTGACCAGAGAAGGGTTGTGGGTGTATCCAAACTGCTGTAGGCCCCAATTCTGTGTTTGCAGTCTGACTGCTTGGTACTCCAGGATTTAAAGCATCGAGCTAGACATTTGTAAACTTACAGGAAAAAAAATTGGATCCTTCATTGGCATGGTATCAAATATCTTGAAATATCTTAAATATCTTCCGACATATGTCCATGTCTACCAGGACCAACACGATATATTCCTATACCGACATGAAACATTAAGTACATTATAGAAATTCATTTTTATAATATGCTTCTTAATGTTTCCTTGTGCATTTGTAATTAGATTAGAATATGTTTCTTAAGTTTCCACGATTTTTACAATATTTCTTTTCGATAATTCCGACATTTCCAATATATGTCTTATTTTGGCCTGACCGATATTTCCACCGACACCGACATTTTGAACCTTGCATGTCCCCAAGCATCACAAAACACACCATAGTCCTGATTATAGAATCAGTATCAGATATTTCATAGTAATGCCTGAGTATTTCATATTGAAAAGTATTTCAAGTTTCAAAAGTAAATGTAAATATGGAAGAAATAGGTTCGTAATGGAATTATGAAGCTCTAAATCATGTAAGGGAACACATATTAGCAACGTCAAAGTACTCCTTTCAATCTTTTCTTTTTCCAGCAGGGGGTGGGGTGTGGAAGCCGGGGAGGACTCATATATACTCTCTTTTGCAAGCCATATAAAAATTCAACGTAAAAAAAAATTCCAAAAGCAATGGTCTAGATGACTTCTTTTGCATATTTTGAGGCTAATAGTATACTACTACAAACTAGACAAGAACTTATTAAACCTTGACTTGTACAACTTAGCTAGATCACCAGGCAGAGAAGTTGGCAGAAAGGCGGGGTTGGGGGAGGAGGGCAGACCTGTAATAGTAGGAGACAATATCACCTTCACAACTAAACTGATTTTCTTCATGTTTGACCAGATGTCTTTTGTCATTTGCTAACCTTCCAAAACGTCACTTGTAAATATTTTGAAATCCTTTGATATAATGAAAGAAGAAATTAAAGATAGCAACGATTTAGTAAATAAAGGTGGACTGCTACAAATTTACACATGATTCATAAATTTCGGAAAAAAAATATTTCAAAAGGTAAAGTTCTTTAAAATCCATGACTTCAGTTACAGATTCAATGATATTCAGTTGCAGATCAACCACTAAAAATTTTTCTCCAATAGAAAATCTCAAATTGCATGGAACTTGTGTATCTAGGCCACATACCAAGGCAAGAACTGTCTCAAAAGCATCAGTTGATACTAAGTGATCGACATAAAAAATATATCACTGAGTAGGACTACAAGATTTCTCTTCTAGATTCATGAGTAACAAATACTTTTTCTAACATCAATTTGAACATTCAAACAGAAAGAAGTTATTGGCGTGGCACAAACTTGAATAACATCTGATATTCTCAATAGCCAAAGAAAAGAGTTTGAAAAGCATGATACTGTCAATGCAATATGAAAATTCTAATCTTTAAATGTCAAGAAAAACAAATTACATACAAGCATCTATCTTTCGAAACACAAAATCATGGATTGAAATATTAGAAAGTCATCTTTCTGTATAGGGAAAGGACAACATTAAAGGGGAAATAAAGGATGAAAGCTCAGAGAGCAAGGCCTAAAGGAATAACACAAACTACTTACAGAAACACAGAACAGTAAAAGAGAAGGGGAGGGAATTCCAGACTCAGTCATGTTTTTAATCCTTTAACACCATCTAAAGATAAAGAAGCTTCTAGAAAAATCTGCCAGAACGAAGCAAGAGATTTCTACAGGACATAAAATATAAGAAAAAGGGGGGAGAAAGAGAGAGAAAGATTACAATAAACAAAAACATAAGGATAGATTGCATCATTGGGAAACAAAACTTCCACATTGGTGAATCTCCCTCGAGTTGCAAGAAAAAGTTAAAAGAAATTTGGCAGCAAAACAAAGCATGCTCCACACCTCAGATGTCAAATCCAATGCTATAAACAACGGTTACTCCCCACTCATAGATTGCTTGCCACTTAGCAAAAGATTTAAGGGTTAATTACATAATGCCCCCTAGACCTACTGACAATATACAGGCTCCCCCCTTAACTATCAAAAATACCATAGACCCCCTTATCAGAAAGATTCTGCCTACAGATGTTAGCATGGGGTGGTATTACCACAACACCCATTGTTTTAAACCATTTTTTAAACCCAAAAAAATACACTTTTTAAAATTCCAAAAATACCGTTAATGAGTTAAAACCCATGCATGTGACCCAACTCCCATCTTCTTCCTTCCTCCTCACTCCCTTGGCCAACAAAGACTCTCTCTCGGTACTATTGTGACGGTAGACCTTGGAACTCAACGACAATGAATATCGGGGTCTGGTGTAGCTCCCATGTGCTCGTTATCTGACCAAAGTAAAACCCCATTGAAAGTTCCCAATCAAAATATGGCCTCAACATTTGCAGATTTGGCATGATCTGATATGATGTCCAATCTTTCGTCTCTGTCAGATACATCACCAATGGAACTGATTTAGCATCAGAGTTCAAGGAAGGGATGAATTGATGGGGATTTCTTTTGACCATTCTCCAATGACAAAACATAGGAGAGGATCCAATCACGATCAAAAGGAAGACTCTTGGATGATCGTGTTCAGAGTATCTAGTGCTCAACTAGCAGGAATGTTCTTGATGAACAGAGTTGTGAAATGTTTTTTCAGGTTTTAGCAGATAATGACATGATCTCTTGCGATGACAAGAAAAAATTGTGCCTGTGATGACAAGAAAAAATTGTGCCTGTGATGACGAGAAAAAGTCATGTCTGTAGGAGAGGATCCAATCACAATTGAAAGGAAGACTCTTGGATGATCGTGTTCAGAGTATCTAGTGCTCAAACTAGCAGGAATGTTCTGGATGAACAGAGTTGTGAAATGTTTTTTCAGGTTTTAGCAGATAATGACATGATCTCAATGACAAGAAAAAATTGTGCCTCTGATGACGAGAAAAAGTCATGTCTGTGTCCATCATGGTTGAAGAGGGATTACAGAGCTTTGCTTTCTTCAACATTTATTCTGGCTTTCTGCAAATGCAGCAGGAAAACATCACTTGGGATCGTTTAGAGGGCACTGAAGCAGCTCATGAAATTTGGACTTGATGTTGGTACTGCGGACCTGGAGCATCATTCGGTTCTTTGTCCAGAGGTAATTGCATTATTGAAAACAATTTTAGCTAAAATGTCATTTTAATTTCATATTTATGTTGGAATGAGGTAGTTTTCATACTACATAGGATTTTCCTTTTCATATTTCTTATATTTCTAATGATAATCTACAACCAAAGTTTCTGGGTTGGAAGTTATACATGTTTATTTTGAGGACTTCTAAGTCCATTTCAAAGGTTCAAAACTTAAAACCCTAGCATTAATCAGTTGTAGTTATCAGTAGGGACAATACTGTCTTTGATGCAGACATCAGCCCACACGATGAAGCTTGCTGGATTTTTCATAGGAGGAGATCCAGACCAGCCCTTTGCATCAAGTAGAGCCATTAAGTTTTATTTTTATTTTTATTTCTTTTATGTCTTGGAATGTAATTAGGAGTTGAGGTCTTTAGGTAGAATTAGAGTTTCATAAGGAGTTGTTTTAAAATTTTACAAATCATATTTGGATTTGGATTTGGTTAGATCGTGGGTGATATAAACCCAGAGGGCTACATTTTTTTTTTACTTTGAAATTAATAGATTATTGCTTTGTTTGCATCCAATGAGTGGTTTGCCAACTTCTCTGCTTGCCAGGAGTTTGAGACTTGGATAGGGATTTTCCAAGTCGGGGGGTAGGGT
>JAOXJP010225172.1:0-11630 GCA_025762735.1 Platanus orientalis | reverse complement strand
CAACCAGTGATGCCTAATTGGAGGCTATATCATGGGTAGTTTGGATAGCCTACATGATACTTGAGAGGATGCAAATGTCCAACAAGGAATCCACTACCCTTAAGTGGGAGAATATTCAATGTAAAATACATGTGATTGGACAAGAAAAACTTGGCTAGTGGTTTTTGATAAAGAGTTTGTCAAATGATTTTAAAATTTATTTATTATGTAAATAAATTTATTTTGAGGGAACCTATATCAAAAAAATGTTTTAAAATGTATAATTAATTCATTAAGTTACTAATGATAATGCTCTAATGACTAAATGAGTTAAAGAGTGAATATTTTATTATTATGAGGGTCATAAAGGAATATTGTGTAGTAGGACATATTTATGAAATATTTATAAAGAAGTGTTTCATTATTAATTTCTTATCTTTGGGAGGTTAGTTTCAATATATAATAGTGACTATTGCAATTAGTGGTGTACCAGTTTGTAATTAATAAAACATAGAGTATCCTTAATGTAATTTAACAAAATTAAGGATAATGGATCTATAACCTAAGAACAAGAATCTCACACTCCCTAAGACTTCTTTGGATTCTCAAAAACTCTATAAATAAAGACCCACATTGAAGATAAGTCATGTAACTTTTCAAAATATGGGAAAAGTGTGGAGAGTTATAGAACAAGTGTAGATACTTTGAAGACTATGTTGGATCATCATCTTGTGTCCAATTTAGCCATATCTTCTTAATCTTCATTGATTTAAATCATAGTATTTCATATGGTGATTGTCTATTTTGATTTGGGTCATGTGATAGCATAAGGACAGCATAACAGCATCTAGGTACAACTACAATGATCACACCACGAGGGTGGTTCAAAACCAATAGTTTTACATTTGACAAGCATAAACTTTAGCATAATTCAAAACAAATATAATGAGAGAAGCTGCTATAAAAAGGCGGGTATTTGGGGTGCCTAACACCTTCTTCAAATGCAACTAAATAACTTACCCTTTATCTTGGAAAAGTAGACCAATATTAGGAGTTAAACCCCTAAACCTTCAGGTCTAGACTTCTCATCTTCTAGGGAAGAGGAGAACCGATGTCCAACTCCATTGGTTAACCCCGAGTTGGTGGCAACTCCCAAAAAAGCCTAACCCTCTTGTAAAAGGGTTAGCGACCTTTCACGCACCGGCATCATGTGCCGAAGAGTGAACCCGAAAACCACGAACGGGTAGGGGAATCCGAACCCTTTCTAAATGCCGATGTCCACAGTAATCATGGGAGAATATTTGCTCATAATCTATATTTTATATGAAAATTAATTAAAAATTAAAGTATTTTGAAGAATCAAAACAATTTTTTCAACTAATCTCCCCATGATGTTGAATGGATGAGAAATGAATTAGTATTAATTTAAGGAGTTGGTGAGCAAACTAGGGGTGGCAAAGTTTGGGAAGAGGTATTCTTTAACCTCAATCTCTTTTAGGATCATTCTAGCGTTTTCCTCCTTCTTTTTATTGTAGTTCTTAGGAGGCTTTGTAATGATTATCAGTACCTCATTGGCTTAACTGGATTTTTCCACTTTCTTTGTTTCATTCTTCCTGTTCACATTTCAAGAATCATGTGGTCATGGATTCCAATGGATGGCTATACTAATTTCCATATAACAAAGTGGCGAACTCTTCAAAAGTATAGGGCTTAATCCCTTTTGAATATAGTGTAGCCCCTAGCGCATATTTGTATGCACATTAAATGGCAGACTACTTAGATAAACAGCCTGCAAGGTTCTTCTACTGTTTGATGTGGTAAGTCATTGTTTAATATATATTTTTTCTATCAAGTAGAGACAAAATCAACTATGCTTACTAAAAAACAAGTATAATAAAAGTGGTTTGAGAACTCTGATTCCAATTGGTCCTAACTGTCTACAGACACCTAAAATTTATGCAAATTGCAAATAGGGGTTTACACCCTCACCATATATTCAAAAGCCATATATGGGCCTCACACTCATAAAATAAGCCCAAATACATGGGTACATTTATTGGGCCTAGTCTAGGTTTCCAAACAATGACCCACAAGATTATTAAGCCCATAAGTCTTTTAAGCCCATTAACAAGCCTAAACAGCTTGCATGGGATCCACCTGAGAGAGATTTGAATAAATTCAAATCTAGACTCTCTTGGGTGAATAAGGAAGGTTATGTCACTCATGGAATACAAATAATTCCATAAATTGCACTTCTCTCCAAATAAAAAATGTGCAATCACTCTTTTAGACTAAAATGGGTAAGAGCATCCAATCAACACCCAATCAAGGGTTTGACAAGATTTTAACCCTAATTCTATAAATAATCCCCTTTCACATAAAGAAAGGGCCTTTAGCTAAAGACTTGAAGCAAGAAGCTCTAGAAAGAAGAAGACTCCCAAAGCATCTCCAGAGCTATCCAAAGGCTTGAAGACTCAAGGCATACTTTCCAGTCTCTCCATCAATAATAGTTCGTTGCTAGAGAGAAGAAGACTTCTTGCATCTCAAAACTACACCATAAATCTGGCCCTGAGAAGGAGATTCACGGTGTTTCTCTCCTTTTCGGATCAAGCGTGAAGCCACCAAGAGAAGTGATTATCCTACAATCAAGCATCATCAACACCTGAATTCAAGAGACACGCTGTCAAGCCCTTGGATTCTGTCAACAAAGAATCAGAGGTTTACTCTTTTGTAAAAGAGTGTAAAAATCAAAGAGATTGTACCCATTCTTTATCAAAAATATTCATTTATTGAATTTGTTACATTTATTTCGTGTTACGGATTTACGCACAAAATTTGTGTCTACAAAGATATTGGACTCTTTGAAAAGATAACTTAATTACCTTTCAAATTAAATTAAAATCATGCAAAATGAATAAGACTTGACCAACCAAAACAAGAATCAAAGAACAATTTTAACCAAATAAAAATTTAACCTAAAATAATCAAAATAAACTCAAACCTTCAATATAGATTGTTTCAAATCCCACGTCATGAGCTCATTAAAGGAATTCATGGAGAAGTATCCTGATGAGATTAGGATATGCATTGATGATTGTAAAGAACTATTTTCAAGTTTTGAATGTTTAGAGTTCACTACAAAAATTAGAACTTTTAGCAGCGGTCATCAACTGCCACTAAGTGTTTCAAAATCACTGCTAAAAGTATTAGCGGCGGTCAAGCCTTCGTCACTAAATCTTGTGTCACGGATACTTTTAGGGGTGGTTACAGTGGTGTTTTTAGTATCAGCTACTAATAATTGATTTTTTAATGACGGTTAGGGATCACCGTTAAATATATCACTAATAGGCATTCACCACTAATCTTCTTTAGTGAAGAATTCAGATTACAAAAAATAAAAATTGTATAACCAACCTTGCATTTCTTACCCAAAAAAAATTTGTATGGCCCCGTCAAAAAATAGAATAAATAAAAGTAACGTTGTAGAGCTACCTACAACCTTTTCCTGACGTGAGATGTTGCATCACCAGCCTTGAAGAGTGTACAACCATGTGCTTGACCGAGAGGAAACCTCCTGGTGAATTTGGCATAGTCCAACATTCAATACTTGCAAGCTAACAAACCACTGGTTCCGGCACATTTAGGGAACGTCAATAATAATATTTGAAAATATACTATTCCAACATGGCGTTAGACAACATGTCACACCTAAAGAAGAGCAGACCCAAAATGCCGGGCCAAGTCAGATTCAAGAACAAAGGATTGAAAACAACGCGTAGTCAACCTCAAAAGCTGACCAAAACGTTTGAATATTTTCCACAATAAAACTATAACATTCAGATATCCATCGTTTTTCTAATCTTGAATCAGTTCCTTCTTTGACAAGGTGTAGTTTCATCCACAATTTTACTTGATGATCACACAAATAACGTGAACAGAATGGCGTGAGATTTGTCTAATCTTAGTTAGTTTCATCTCCTATTCTTTAATGTCATTGTTTGAGAGAGAGAGAGAGTTTCAAATGAAGGAAAAGATCAAATCTTTTTATGGTCTGGTCTTGAGCCCGAGTTTTGCTAGTCAAACTCTAGACTCGACCAAGTAAAAGCCCACAAAATCTCTCTCTCTATATATGTACGTCTCTTCATTCAAATGGTTCTCATCCAAATATTAAATCCAAGTTTCCTCTATAGAAAACCCACATTAGAAACATAATTCTTTCATCGAGAGTCTGAAAGTTGATATTTTGCATAAAAGAAGAGCTAGTTTTTTTTTACCAAGTAAGATGGGTTCTCAGACAAGAAATCTCTGCAGAGTTTTGATCATTTTCATCATCTTGGTTTCAGTTTTCCAATCTCTTATGGCGACAAGACCTCTCGGCGAAGATCAGTGGTTAAAGAATAAAGATATTGTGCTTCAGCTCCTCCCAAAAGGTCCTGTGACACCTTCCGGACCTTCAGGCTGCACAAACATACCCGGCAACGGTGGTGGTAAATGCTGACTCCAACAAATTTGCATGCCAAGTCTGTCTTGATAATCCTTCGCCAACGACTTCGCTCTCGATGTCGAAGACAAAGAGAAGCTCAAAAAGTACTGGTTCACATAGATTCTTCTTCTTCTTCTTGTATGGGAACAACCCTTGGCCTCTCAAAAAGTTGTGCTATGGTTGAGAACCCTTGTAATTAGTGCTAATTGATTTGTTTATAGAGTTATTATAAACCCAGTCAACATAACCAATAAACTTTTTTAACCAGTAGTCAATTATGCGTTAAGTGCAAAAAAAAAAAAAAAAAAAATAGTAGCCACATATCTGTTATTCAATTTTATTTTTTTTATAATCTCAATCGCTAGACTGAACTTTTAGAATCAATACTTGTACCATATGACTTTGTTTTATATGTTGGTGAGCTAATAACTGTTCAAATGGTTTGTTTATGAGCTTCTTCTTCGCTTTGGAGAATGACAATGATTCTGTGATAAAATAAAAAAATAAAAACCTCTTTAGACGTGCCACAGATTGACACACTATGCCAAGCGAATGTTCTGTGATGAAAGTTTACGTAGTATGGTGAATATTAAGCTGACACGTGATGCTGTGGGTAAAAATGTCCAAAAAGTGTTCAGTTGTAAAAGTTGGTGGTAAAAAGAGATCAATATTCAAAAACACATTATGTGTCAATCAATGACATGCCTACAGAGGTCTGCATATATACAGACAATCATCCTTTTTTAATATTTGGTGCCTCTTTCTCAACATCTACTTTTTCAAATGAGCCCTTTTTTGGACGTTTGCAACCCCAACACCTCACATGTAAGTTATTAGTTGCTCACAGCGACGCAAGACATTTTTTCATCACAGAACATTTATGTACTTTTCAATCATTAATCATAAGGACAATGATCTGTTTAACAAAATTTGCTGTAGCTTGAACTTTTTTTGTCTTGTAATTTTTTTTTCCTGTTCATTGTACAAACACCTACAACAAAATTTGCTACTGATGATCACCCGCTTAATCAGAAATAGAGAGGAGAAAGATGATTTCTATTAATATAAACATGACTAATAAGAGGAGCCCTAACAAGGACTTTGTTGAGGATGGAGCCTGATTAACAGTTAGGAGTACTATTGATTGATAGTACTGTTTGTGTGACCTCAAAATACAATATGCCCCTGGTGTGTGGGTCCCAAAGGAATTTTGGGGGGTATTATTGAGATTTTACTTCTATGTTACTTGTATAAAGGGTTGAAACCTAGTTTCGAACATGAATTTTGAGAGATCAAGAGGTAGCTTCCGTAGAGCAATTCTCTCGTCTTCTTCTTTTGAACATAGTGGAATCAGTGTGAATCCGTGGACGTAGGCAATCTTGTCAAACCATGTTAATCGCCATGTCTTGTGTGTGATTGCATCTTGTGTAACTGGGGTTGTTGATGGGCAGAGTTGGGCTTGTACTGAGCATCATAGACAATCAATATGCATTGGCCAAAGTTTGCTTGGGAGAAAGAATGGGCTTTAAAGACTAAATCCAAAGTACCCCATAGTTGTCCACCAGCATATCCCAACCCAAGCCCAGGTCCATCTATTGCAGTGCTAATACCCATTATTGGTTCAAGAATAGCTTCGACCTGACCCCAGCCCAGACCAGGAACCTAGCTCATCTAGGATGGGCTTTTGCTCATTTTCAGGTTAAACTGAGAAGTAAAATCGGTGTGAGTGACTCTATACACAAACAATGGGTCTAGTGTTCATCGCTCGTCCATAGTCCATCACTCAACAGTGTGTGAATATGGCAGTGCATCTGATGAGGGTATTTTCATAAGTAGATGTAGTACTTTATTCTATTGTATTTATCAAGATGCCCTTGCTTTCTAAATTGACCAAAACTCATTGAACACAGTGAAGGATTAGTTCAAGTCGAGTGAATTAAGCTGCATATTCCTACATAAAGCAATTAATCGTCTTTCCTAAAACCCTAAGGTTGTAGGAGATATTAGAGTTGATATACTTAATATATTTCAATATTCCTTTTCCCATTCAAGATTGATACATGTGCAAAGAGAGCCCGGGAGTAAGGATGCAAGTATCCAATTATTATCTGAATTAGGTTCATAGTTATATCCGTTTAAAGTGAATAAGAGCATGCATATATGATTCAATTAAATATCCATTCATTTAAAAAATATCCGATTATAAATAAACCAAATACGGATATATATACATCTGCTCCAACTACTCTCCGTATATATATATATATATATATATATATAATGATTGATTTTAAATTAGTAGCTATATTATAATAATGTAGGTTATCTTATATTATAGTAGAGTACATAGATAATGCTAACATTAACCCTAACCCATTGACTAACTTAATGGATACAAATATATTACTTGAACTTAATGAATTTTGTAATTGGATATATTCATATCTGTATCCAATATTTGATCAACTTATCGGATATAAATATGAACCTATGTGAATTCGATTCGATTAAATATTCGTTTGTTTAAAAAAATATCTAATTATAAATTAACCAAATACAGATATACCAATATCCAATTCATATTCAGTTTATTTGCATCCCTACCTAGGAGAATAATCGCATCCACTGGGAGAATTGAACTCGCAACCTAAAATCTGCTTTGGTACCATCTTAAATAAAGCAATTAACTATCTCACCTAAAACCCTAAGGTTGTAGGAGAGGTTAGAGTTGATATACTTAATATATTTCAACACGAATAATTTGCTAAATCACTAACCCAAGCTTATATTATTAAATCAGCTTCATCACCCAAGCACAACAAATAATGTGCATGATGATATTACACGAAGCTACCATGCATTATGTCAATGATTCACATGAGGTTTTGAACTATCCAACTGTTGGGACTTCAACGACGGTGCCAGATTGGAACTCAGATGTCCAAACCCAAACCCGATTGCACTGATAATCTTGAATTCGTTTTGAGCCTTCCTTTATAAACCTTACTTTCACAAAAGGGTTCTCCCTCTCAATAGTCTCTTTTGCAATTTTGACATTTGCGCCAACCAGTTCAGGCCATGCTTGCTTTCCTACAACACCCACAATGATAACACAATTTTGCCTTTAGTGAACAATAGTCTTCCAGAGACACACACACACACACACACAAAGAGAGAGAGAGAGAGAGAGAGAGAGAGAGAGACTCACCGGGGCAATGGATATCCATTACGTTGAAGGACACTTGAGGAAAACTTGGAGATGGTTGTTGAGTGTTGTGTTATGAGACAATTTATAGATCCAAGGGTATGTTATTAAGAGTTATATAAGGCAATACAACCTTTATGGACACCTAAGCTAATTAAAGCCATTGCCTTTACCTCGACGATACAAAGATAAAGATGGAAAGAAATCTGACCTAATCTTATCCAAAGTTAAGAAAAAAAAGAAATCTTACCTAATCTAAGATAAAGATGGAAAGAAATCTTACTTAGCCCAAGATAAATATGGAAAGAAATCTTACTGAAACCAAGATAAAGATGGAAAATAATCTTATCTAATCTAATTAAAATCAAATCTTATCAAATTATTAATTAATCCTATATGTATTTCCATAATATTCTTATCTTTATTCCCAATAAAGTGTGCAAGGAATCTGTCTTCATTTGATTTTTTGTCCATGCTTGAGACCATTCACTTAGTGGACACACATACAAGTCAATTCATCTCCTTGACGTTTTATGACTCATTTTGATTGTTTATGTCTTTTGTTAATATTGGCGGTTACATATTCTTCTGCCATGAATGACACATGATTTTGATTTCCAACATTAGAGACATTGTAATCACGTTGAATAAATAATAAGAATTCTCATTCCAAAACTTGTTTACACTTCTAATAGCGGTATTTGAACTTAGTACCTACACCATTCAATGAGGTTGTTTCTTGTAGTCCATGTTTTGGGTTTTTAGCTCTTAAAAAGTTTGTGATCATCCAATGGGTCAAATTGAATTTGGGTTGTCAAAAAGCTTTACATGTTAGCTAATACTTCAAATAACATCAATGTGACTTCTTCTTCTTCTTTCCTTTTTTACAACATGGTTTGATATATATGCATTTATATGGAATATGTTAGATATTGTTTGATAGGTGGCAGAAAATGAAATGTCAACTAAGATTGTTTGATCATATGCAACATGTTGGAATATTTTAAAAATGGAAAAGGAATATTATGATGGAGAGAGAGCGGTGACCTAGCCAATTCCCACTTTTCTCCTTTAGAGGAGACATGTGAGAATAAACTAGGGTTGCCGCACTCCCCTCCCTCTCTTACACATTAAAGGGTTGTCAAAACCTTAATTCCCCTCTCACTCTATATATATTTCATAAAACAAAAGAAAATGTGTTTTTTGGTGGAAGAGATTTTTTAAGAGTTAAGAAATCTTGGTGGTTGCATTAGGGTTATCCCTAAGAAAAGAAGAGGAAGAAGAAAGAGATTGTTGCATGGATTCAAGAGAGTTTTCTCTAACGAAGAAGGAGGAATCATTGCGATCATTATCTTCTTGATCTTTTCTCTATTCTCTCTTTGTGCATATGGTTCTTGAACTAGGCTTTTGTCCTTAAGATAACAAAAATGTTAGTTTTTGTAACCAAGGTTTTTGCTTGGATCCATACTCTCCTTAAATAGAGATCGTTTGATTCAAATGAGTAACATCGTCTTGAGATTCAGTACTCTTCTTAAAGAAAATCATTATGGTATCTTGCATGATTTATATTTAAGAAAACTGATTTATAGCACTGTTATGTTTTCAGATTTTCTGCAAAATTAAACCTTAGACTTTTGGGTTTTAGGAACAACAAAAAGGTTTCATTCATCTCTGCCGGAGAGTGCAAATCCATAAAGAGAAATTTAACCATAAATTAAGTGAATATTAAGTATTCATCTAGTGATACTAAGTAACTTGGTCAAAACAAAATATTACTAAGTAGAATTAAACCACAATCAGTGTCCTTGATGTGGTACTATTGTTGAGTTGAATATAGTTGATAATTCATGAGCCAACTTGTGATGATAAATTAATAATTAAAATTACACAATATAACTAAAGCATATATCAATTAAGTAAAAATGAAAAGAAAAATTAAAATTTATATTTTCCAAGAAGCAGAGTTGGGTGACATGGATCAAATCGTTCTAAGTAGACTCACTTGACACAATAATTGCTTTATAACAAGTGTATACCAATTTTATCTAAAATCCAATCGAGTAGGGTCGAGCTGACTCAATCAGGTTCCAAATGGACTAATCAAGCTTCAAAACCATGAGCACAAGTATACATTTTTTTCCCCTAGTAATGCCAATTGTTGAAGTTTCAAAATTTTGACATTAAAAATTGCCCACAAAGAACTTTCTTTCGGCATGTGGTAGGAGTAGATGTGGGCTGAATCTGGCCTCATACTCCAGCCCAACTTAGATCGGTAACCATTCATGTGCTGAACTCTTCCCTAATATTGAAATTGTATTATTGCAACAAAGAAACATCAGACCATACCATCAAGTCGACCAGAAAAGCCAGGAATTTTCCACCATTTTGTTCGGTTCAGCTTATATATCATATTTTTTTGGTAAAATAACCTTGCATTATCAAACAGAGGAACCAAAAGACTCCCCAAGCAAGAACCACCTGGGGCATTCCCACATAGAACTAGGATCCCTTACGCCACGCTAAGACAAGTCATGAGCATGGCCATTAAAGAGTCTTTTTACAAACCCAATAGAAACTGCTAAAAAAAAAAAAAGTTCATCTTCTATTTACATTCCAAAAAGGTATTCCGGAGCTGCTAGGGGCAAGATATGAAGTTATCATCTACATACTATAGTAACTGCCTTTAGAGTCAGATAGGATAATCACGTTGTTTGCTTTAACCTGGGCAGCTAACGTAAGCCCCATCAAAATGGCCTCCATCTCTGCCTCCAAGAGGCGGCCACTTGACTTTTTTACTGACCGAGCCATGCCATTTTCCTTGCGAGTCAATGTCTACAGCTCCGACCCCAGAGACCGACATACCTAATGGAGACGCAACGTCCACATTAACCTGTAATCGTTCTGCAGCTCTTTACGGACAAAAAAAACCCACTCTGTGTCAAAAATGTTAGCTAGTTCATCTCATTCCTCGTCTGACTTCATTCCACTCTACAAAGCATATTAAAAAACCCACCCGCCTCTAGCTAAGTTAGACTGTAATTTATTGAATATCATAGCATTTCTGTTGAGCCAAATAAACCAGCAAAGAATGGAAATGTTTCTTATCATTAAACGTTTTTCTTCCTTGGACTAAACCAGCATAGAATGGAAATGTTTCTTATCATTAGACGTACTTCTTCCTTGGACCACCACGCAGAGGATAGCGAGAAGTTAAACCATTCTGTATAGGATTGTTCTGTGGGTTTTGTCCTACTAAAAGGGACAGGCTATAGCTCTAAATTAAGGATGCAACAGGGCATAACACAAGGCAATGAATCACAGATTCCTCAGATTCCAAACATAACGGACAGATGGGAGAAATACCATTGATCCTTCTACTTAATCCCTGGCAAACCGCAAGGGATTCGTGACCTCCACATGAAGCTTTGTCCTTTTTTTTTTTACCTGATTCCCATGAGGGGAAATATATTGTGCATGTGTAATGTGCTCTAGTTATTTAGTAAATAACATTCCTGATAAGAGGACGGTAGGGAAATCCCAACTGCTTAAGTAGTAGAGGATTTGGTAGGGGTGGGCATGGGCCGGGCCGGGCCCGGGCCTAGGTAGGTCCAGGCCCGGCCCTCAAATTATAGACCGGGCTCGGGCCAGGGCTTGGGCCCGTAGGGGTGGGATCGGGCCAGGGTTTGGGCCCAGCCCTCATTAATTGATCGGGCCTCGGGCCGGCCCATGAATTAAAAAAAAAATGTTGAGATCTAGGTTTGAACTCTAGACCTATCTAAGGTTCAAAATTTCGATTTTGATGGATTATTCATCAAGAGGATTAATGAAAATTTCACTAGAATGCTTCCAAATATTATAAAAATTATGTAAATTTCGATGTAAACCATTATGAAAATTTCAATCTATGTTGAGCATGATTACACACTCTGGACTAAAATAACTATATAAAACATTTAAGTCATG
>JAOXJP010225161.1:0-11630 GCA_025762735.1 Platanus orientalis | reverse complement strand
GCAAGACTAGAAAGGATAAAATTAGGAATGAATTCATTCGTGAGAGTTTAGGGGTAGCACCAATAGGTGATAAAATGGGGGAAAGTCGATTGAGATGGTTTGGGCATGTGCAACGAAGACTAATGATTGCACCAGTGAAGTGGAGTGAGACAATACAAGTTGAAGGTGGTAGAAGGATTAGAAGAAGTCCAAAATTGACCTGGGTGGAGGTAGTAAAGAAGGACATGGCAGCTTGTAATTTAACAATAGAGAAGGCCTTAAACAGAGCGGAATGGTGGAACAAGATTCGTGTAGCCAACCCCAAATAGTTGGGATAAGGCTGTTTGTTGTTGTTGTATTATATTTGTATATATTTTTAAAATATTAATATATTTTAGTACTGATTAGCTGATAACTGGGAACATGTTGCCGAGTTACTTGGTTCAGTAGACATCCAAATCACTGGACATATTCGATTTTTTTTAAACATTGAGCTGGTCAGTTCTTTAATATATTATTATTTTAATAAATAAATGAATTTGTTTTGAGTTATTTTCAAAAAAATGTTGCCAGGTTGTCGATTAGTAAAAAAGCAGAAGTAGTTGATTAAACATAGGGTAAATTACAAAATAACGCCCTAAACTATCTAACAATATACAGTCTCCCCCCTTGACTATCAATAATACCAAAAACTCCCTTGTTAGAAACATTCTGGTTACAGAAGTTAGCTATGATGTGATTTAATCATGATACCCATTGTTTAAAATCATTTTTTAAATAAAAAATATATATTTTGAAAATCCTAAAATACCCTTAATGAGGTAAAACCCCCTTTTCGTCCCACACTACCTTTTTCTCCTCCATACCTCTACTTGACGATGGATCACCATTCTCTTTGAAAGGTCTATCGCCAACAACACTCTCTCTCTCTAAGCGGTGTCACTGACCACTCTCTCTCAGAGTGGTGTCGTTGACCACTCTCTCTCTCTCTCTCTCTCTCTCAATGATGTTACCAACCACTCTCTGTCTTTTTAAGCGATGTTGCCAACCACTCTTCTCTCTCTAAGCTATGTCACTAACCACACACATTATCTCTCTCGAAGTGATGTTGTCGACCACTGTGAGTATGAATCCTTTTTTTCATTTATTTCTTTGGTGTTAAATGATTTGGGGATTTTAGGGCCCAATTTTAGGGATTTCAACCCCTATTCTATTTTGAGGGATTTCATTAGGGATTTTAGGGCTCATTTAGGCCCTAATTGATAAAGAATCATTTTTAGACTAAATGTTAGGGATTTTAGGTTTCATTCAATCCCTAATAGATGAAGAACCTATTTTAGTGTTTGATTAGGTAAAATTCTTAACCCATCGGTTGGGGTTTTGAAGCATCAATATAATTCTCATATAGATGACAAAGTTGGTCTCCAAACTATCAATCCACATTTTTTGGAGGGTTCAAAGCATCAATATTTAGATTTTGACTCCTTTGTTGAATTGATTCGTGAATGGGGCTTGATGTTTGATTTTCTAGTTTTAATTTGTTTGAAATAGATGGGTTTTGAGCTAAAAATTATTATTATTATTAGTATTTTAAAAAAAGAATTATATACAACTATCAAAATGAATTGTTCTAGATTTTTTTTTCTTGTTCTTGAAGTTAGCTAAACTTATTTCTTCTTAAGGATCTTATTAAGGATGTGAATGTTTAGAATGACACATGTAGGTGCGTTGATAGTTTGGAGACCAACATGAATATGTTAATCCCATCGAATGTTGGGTTTGCTCTTGAAAAAAATCTGTTATAGTGATGTGTTTATGTTATAGTGATGTGTTATTTATTTTTATTATTTGTCTATTTTATAGTGATGTATTATTATTATTATTATTATTATTATTTGTGATAATTATGTTGTAAATGGTGGATGTTTATGGTGTATATGGTGGGTGTTTATGGTATATATAGTGGCTGAATGGCGGATGTATTGTGTATGGTGACTGAATGGGGGTGGTGGAATGTATGGTGGTTGAATGGGGTTGGTGGTGTGGGGGTGGTGGTATGTATGGTGCTGGTGGTGTGTGTGGTGGTCGAATGGAAGGGTGTATGATGGCTGACTAGGGGGTGTGTATGGTGGCTGGTGGTGTGTATGGCGCTGATGGTGTGCATGGTGGCTGAATGGGGGGAGGGTGTATAGTTGCTTATTGGGGGTGTGTGTATGGTGGCTGGTGGTGTGTATGATGGCTGAATAGGCGGGGGGGGGGGAGGTGTGTATGGTGGCTGAATGGACTGAAGTGCTATGGATATGTTTTGTGGTAGCTACGACTTATAGAGTTGAAAGTCTATATAATTGATATGTGTAATGGCAGAAGAGTTTTATACATTAAAGGTGCATTATGAGGGGAAGTGGCAACAAGGTGAAGAAGATAATTACTTGGGGGTATCTACTCAATAAATTGATCAAGTAGATCCCAACATGTACTCTTATGTCTCCTAGAGGATATAACTAAGGTTACAAATATTTCAAAAGGGAATACAATTAATTTATATTATAAATTGGAAGGACGTGACATATTGTTGATGCAATCAGATGAAGATGTGTTGAACATGTGTGCTTCTAATTAGAGAGTAAACACTATAGTGGAGTATATTATTAGTATGTTAGTTAAGCCACTACAAGCTATTGGTAAAGACCATGAAGTTGATGAAGACATGCCACAATTCTATGATGAGGATAATAGTGATAGTAATAATGTTTTTGATGAGGAAGATGCTGATTTTGAGGAAGATTTTGGGATGAGTGATGATGAAGAGGGTATAACAGTTCATTTAAATGAGGAGGACATTGCCGTGAAATTAAGAGAAGATGTCCCTATTACTGAGGGTCTATCTGATTACTCCCCTGCATCGTCATATGAGACATTATGCCCTTCTAATTGTAATATTGATCATAGAGATGATTAAATGGAGTTCAGTCATGAGACTGTAGAGTTGAAGAAGGGTATGTTGTTTTCAACTGTTGATGCCTTTAGGGAAGCATTACGGGAGTATGCTGTGAGGGGGTTAATCTTGTCAAGATAAAAAATGAGAAGGTTCACCTCTTAGATGAGAGAATGGATGATGTAAGAAGGGAGATGGAGACCATGAAAGAAGCCCTTAAAGGAAAATCCCTGGCCACCATCGACGAGTTAATCCAGAGAATAAACCATCCCTTCACCCCAGAGGTAATGACTCAACCACTTCCTGATAAGTTTAAGCCACCTTAGATGGAGATGTTTGATGGCGGCAATGATCCCCTTTATCATTTGGAGGTGTATAAGACGTATATGAATCTCCAAGCGCCCCCTGATGAAATCACGCGTTGGGCCTTTCCTACGACAATCAAGGGTTCCGCCCTAATGTGGTTTAGCTGGCTGAAGTCTTGTAACATCCCAAACTTTACAGAGTTAAGCTAATAGCTTATCAACTACTTCATAGGCGGCCAGCGACACAACCACTTATTTGTTGAACATCAAACAAAACAAGGGAGAGTCCCTACGGGACTACATGTCATGATTCAATAAAGAGATGCTGCAGGTGGATGATGCCGAGGAGAAGGTGATTGTGGCTGCTCTCATGATAGGGCTACTGAGGACGCAACAACACATGAACGCTGAGGACACCCTTAGCACCAGATAAGAGTGAGATACTGGGCCCAGTTCACAGTCTGATAAGAGGAAAAGAGAGCAGCAGCAAGCCACCTGGGAAGAAAGAGGTGGTGGGGCGGGAGTGGCTTGAAAGTATCCGAGCCCCAGGTCAAGCTCCCCCTAAGTAGGTTTCAAAACTATATCCCCCTTAATGCACCAATGGAGCAGGTTTTCTTGCATATCAAGGACGATCCAAGCATCAAGTGGCCCAAGAGGATCCAAACCCCGTCGGAGAAGAGAAATCGCGACAAGTATTATCATTTTCACCGGGATCATGACCACGACACTAATGATTGCTTTGATTTGATGAAGCAAATAGAAGCCTTTATTCAATGAGGGTGGCTGTAGAGATTTGTTGTTGGACGACACCCAATTAGATGTGAAGACACCTGTCGGGACCCTCCTATTCCGGAAGAAAGAAAGTCGGAAGGGCCGATAGGGGAAATAAGGGTAATAGCTAGTGGGTTTACCGGGGAAGGAGAGTCTAGCTCAACAAGAAGATTTCACGTAAGGAAGATTCGTGCAGAGAGAGACCGGCAGATGATGATAACAGAAATGTTGACAAAATATCACAAGGCAGAGCATCCCCTCATCACCTTCTCTGCAGAAGATGCCCGAGGGGTAAGTTAGCCGCACGATGACGCACTGGTGGTGATATATGTCATTTCAAACTACATCACGCACTGTATCCTCATTGATAATAGAAGCTTGGCTGATATTCTCTACCTCTCGGTCTTCAACCAAATGGGTATCGAGCGAGACAAGCTTAAGCATGTTCAAACACCCTTAGTTGGCTTAACGGGCAATAGATTGCTCCCACTAGGAACGGTTGGTTTACCAGTCTTGGCCAGGATAGGAGACTGATAAGTCACCAGGGTGGTTGATTTCTTGGTGGTCGACTGCCCCTCCACATACAATATAATACTTGGAAGGTTGACACTAAATCAATTGAGGGTTGTCATGTTGACCTATCATCTTTTGATGCGCTTCCTAATTGAAAGGGGAGTTGGGGCAATTAGGGGGGACCAAGTGGCAGCTAGAGAGTGTTACATGACCTCACTTAAAGGGGAGCTGACCCCAAAAAAGAGCATGACAATCGACAATCTGGAAGTTTGAGATGAAAGGACTCGAGTGGTGGCAGAACCATGAGGGGAGCTAGAGGACGTTATCCTCAATCCCAATGCGCTTGTTAGTTTTCTTCATTTTTTAGTTATTGACTTTATAAAAACTCTCAATCAGATGTTTTTCTCCCAACAGGCTTGTCCCAAGCCTACACACTAATTGTCTAACTGGTTTTGTTTTTAGGTCCATTTGAGTTGGACCGAGCAAATATCCCTTAATTGATGTGCTTAGCTTGGCCTAGCCAATTGCCGACACTAGAACTTCAGAATCCATTTTATTCCATGGAAAATAAACACAAAAATAAAATATGGAATTTTTTTGGTAAGTAAAATCCTTGCGCATGGGCAATGCTAATTTTCTTTGATATATCGTTCCAATTTTATCGGTACTCTCCAAAGAAAGCTCAACTAGAAGAGTAATAGTACAGGGGATTGGCATCTTCTTGGGCCTAAGTAAGGCTGTAAATGATTCAAATATTTATTTGCATCGGATTCTTATTTAGTCTACTAAGAAAAACATGGATCCCTGTGTATTAGCTTTGACTAATTATTCGTACATATTTGTTTAAGTTAATATATGTATTTATATAATTATATATATACTATACATATATTTACCTAATCAATGGTTATATATTTATATTTATATTATATACTTGCAAGTAGGGGTGAGCATGGGCTGGGCTAGCCTGAGGCCCGACCTTTATTTACCGTCGGGCTCGGGTTTACCTCCACCTAACCTAGGCCCAAAATTTTATACATATAATAAATATTCATTATATATAATAATTATTTTAAAATCATCAAATTTTTATAGGTTAATTGGTAAAAATAGATTTTTGTAAAAAATATTGAGTTTGACTCCTGGTGAAATCACTGATTTTTATATAAAACAATCATTAGAATTTAAATATATAGTTTTCTAAGCTTTAAAAAACTAATAAAATCTTATAGTTCAATTGGTTAGAACATTACTTATTACATAATAGGTCATAAGTTTGAATCAAAATCTCAAAATTAATTCAGCTTGATAAATTAATTAGAGTCAGGCTTGGGCTAAAGTTTTTTAAAAAACTTCGGGCCCAAACTTGTACTATAATTACAAGGCTAGGCATGGGCCTACCATGGTCCGGCCCATGCCCACCCCTACCTGTAAGGAGAGAGGATTGTGTTTGATCCACTAAAAACCGCTAACCTCCGCTCCCTGTCAAGGGGTGGACATATTAGCGTTGAAAAGTGATTTAGATTTTTTAGGGGGCTGCATATCACTTTTGGCACTGATGTGCCCACCCCGTGACAGGGAGCAGAGGTTAGTGTTAATTAAGGAGAGCGGATTCAATCCTCTTTGACCTGTAAGCCTTGTTACATAGAATAAACTATTAAATAAATACCTAAACCCCAGTAGTAGGAAGCCTGGTGGAAGGAAGGTTGGTGTGAGCATGATATTGTATTAAATGAGAAGTTTTTTTCAAAAGATCCGTATCCATTTAAACATTTGATTATCTTAATGGACCGAATATGGATCTATGTATTTCCACGCCGCATTTGGTCCATTTATAGCCCTAGATCTAAGAGATCTCGTTTACTTGTAGATTTTAGAAATGTGAGCAAATTATCTATGACGAAAGTTTGTGTGACCACTATGTGACGTGTAGTGCAGAGTTATGTGATGTGTTTTTTAAATTGTTGCCTCTTTTTGGGCACCTAATTTTCTAATAAATCACATTTTTTGACACCTTTACCCCTATACACCCCACATGCATCATATGGTACGATCACATGGCAGTCACACCAATATTGGTCACATAAGATCTGCGCCCTCTAGAAAAATACATTAGTCCTCAGCATTAGAGCCAAGAGCGAGCATGAATTAAGTCCATCTGTTTTTTTTTTTTTTTTTGGTATAATGAATTAAGTCCATCTATTCTTGTAGTTTTGGTCATTGGGGATACAGTACATGGATGCCTTTCTCCAACCAAAGCATTCACCACGCTTCCAAGTGGAAGAAGATCTATAAGGTTGTAAATCAGCCTAACTATATGATCTTTACCACCTAATTGAAATGATTTTATACCATTTGTCTCATGATGAAATACTAAATGTTTTTTTCTAAAAACCTATTCCAAAATAGAGCAACTTTATCTCTAAATATTACTAGATTGGATCATGATTGAATCAGATCAGGGTGAATTCAGATTCTATCCTGCTATCCAACTAACTATAAATGGATAGCAAATAATCTGCTATAGCTCCTTGGGCGACTGTTTTATCCAGTCCCAAGCTGGTGAAAGACAGGTAGCACAAAAAGCCAGTTATACTTATTATTAGTTTTTTTTCTAAAATTTTAAAATTCCTTTTACCATTTTTTTTTCTCTTGTCACCGTCTTCTTCCCCAAACACTAACCAAAGGAGCCAAAGCAACTGATCATCGCATTACCTCGCCAAAATCTGCTCCTTTCTCTTGAGGTAGGGTGTTGCTTCTTCCCCAAAATATGATCATTTTTCTTGTGATCCTGTTGTTTTTAGTTTGAGGAGGGTGAAGACACATAGCATAAAAGGCAGGAAAAATGGGTATTTAAGAATAAAATTGTGTGGGGCGGGGGAGCAACACCCACTCAAGATCTGTACAAGGGATCTACAATAAAATCCTAGTCACATTATATTTGGAACAAGATGCAGCCTATTGACAACCATATGACATGCACTTTCCAACATTTGAGTCTCCTTTCAGAAACATCTCATATTGTTGGAGCTTTTGTCAATCATTGATGAATTTTTCAGGTGTTTTTCAGAAAGTTGGGGTTTCTCGTACATTTCTTCACAAAGTACCTTTGATGGTCGATCAAGTCGATTATGACCTGTTAGAACATGGACTTCATAGCTAGTTGTATTTCGAGGAGTTTCCTCATATGGGATGCCTAGTGAGGTGTCGAGTTGCTGGTCATCGGGAGGAAATCGCATTCAACCTTACCCCCCAAGCCTTATAGGGGACTTTGGCATGAGGCTATCGAATTTCCTTTCTTCAAACAATCCTTTTGTGTTTTGCCTTGGATTCATTTCAAATGGGTTTTACTGGATCATTATCTGAAAAGTTGTAGTAATCACTTTAGCCAGTTTGTCGAATGCGTCTGGTCCATCGTTAGAATCTTGAGACTTTTTGCTCTATAATCTTCTTTGAAAAAGATCGCTCACTTTCTCTGAGGTATTGAATTTTTTTTCTCCTCGAAGTGTGCTTCTACTATGGTCAGCACTCTCTATGTTGATAGAAAAAATTTCTTTTTCCTTACGTCGTCCCGGGTATAAATAACCCAAGGTACTGGGCCAGATTCGGTACATGCCTCAACAAAGAGGACTTTCTTGAGACTTCAAAGGGGAAGAATAAAAAATAGATTAAATTTTATTAGTGCAACTAAATGATAACACCATACAAATGCCTCGTTTGACCTAAGGGATCGCGAACCTCTTTAGCAAGGTTGCCCCACTTGATATCAAACAAGTTGATGATAGAAACGAGGAATAAATTAGGTTCACCCCTTCTTGAACCAAATTATAGACTAAGTAAGTTACTCATAGTACTCCTAAGATAGACATACTCCTACTCCTAAGATGAAAATAAAATTTGATGTTGATATTCAAGATCATTTCTTCTTCTTCCTCTCGTCCATTTATATCAAGCCAAACAGTTACAATGGTTGTAACTTCTTCTTCATGTGGTCGGGTGGTTTCTTTCACTTTCCACTCATTTTCGTTGTTGTAACCACTTTCTCATGCTGTAATAGATGCCCGTAGTGAAGCCGTAGAGGTTTCACTTGACTTCGTCATGTGTCATTGGTTATGACCCTATTTTTGAATCCATTAAAATCCACGTGTATCCCTCCTTAGACATATTTTTAGGATGGTGCTAACACTACTCCTTATGAATTTATCATATCACATATTGTGTTTTGATTAGTACTGGTATGATATTCAAACTCCTTTTATTTTTATTTATTTTTGGGTAAGGCGAAGGCTACTCAAGCATGCTGACTTTAATGTAAAATTGTAAACTAGTTTACTCATCCTTCATTTTTTTTTTTGAGAAAGGGTTTAAAGGAAATGGGATCAAAGGCTTTTCCTTTCCTGGTTGTTGTATTCGCTATTGTTCTTCTCATCTCTTTAGATGTGAAGGTGAGGGTGATTTCTCCTTGCTTGGGTGATGGTGGCAATTACGGTGGGAGTATTGGAAGACCTCATCTTGATTATGGGTCTCTCAGAAGCTACCAAAATAGTTGTTGTGGTGGTGATAATATCAAAGGAGTGGGTTGCAAGTGCTGCTAGTACGCCGAGAGGATGCTGGTGGAAATTGAAGCCAAGCTTCACTATCTGTATATCTCCTCTCTACAAATACCTTCGTAATAAGTGTGAGAAAGTAAAAAAATAATGGCAAGAGCATTTGTGGGACCATGTGTGCTCACTCTTCCCTGGTTTAGCCCTGCTTACTTTCATTTTAGTTTTGTGCTTGTAAAGAGTATGATGTGGTTTGATTTGAAATGGTTTAGCCCCGCTTGATTATTTTTTTGATTTGAAATGGAAGTTATTCGAATGAACCGGCTCAAATGTAAGGTGCTGAATATTGCCACTTTCCATATAGGCCTTGTCTCGTTGCCTTGAATTGTATTGATAAGGATAGAAAAGAAAATTGCACAAGAGAAGAAAAGAAAAGAAAAAATAAGTAATTTTCTATTCTTTTCCTATGGTTGCTTGGTTGCCATGGAAAAGAAAATGAAATACTTGTGAGTTTCAATTTTTATGAGAAATGGAGGATTTCAGGCAAGGGTTGTGTGAAAATAATATAGTAGCAATAAAGAAAATAGTTAGTTGTGTTAAAAATATTTGAAAATTGAAGATTTTTGGTTCTTGGCAATTAGACAGCTTGAATTTTTTGAAAATTTTTTTTGGTCAAGAATCATTGGAAAACTAGCTTTTCATGGCAACTAGATAGGGCCATAATCAGGGGCGGAACCATGATTTTTTGGTAGGGGGCAAGTAAAAAGTTTAGTTAAAAAAATGTATAAATATACTAAAGTGTATATCATTTATTCAAAGAAATAATTCTCGTTAAAAAGCCATTTACAATTGTGTACCCTTCATTTACAAAAAATAATTTTCCACTAAAATTTCAAATATAATTATAGTGGCAATTGTCCACGATGAAGCCTCATGTTTTGAAAGTTTTGAATGATCTTCTCATTTTTGGTGTTATTAATAACATCTTTCTAGATAAAAATGATTAAACAATCATTAATCCAATTATCTCCCATATATACCTAAAATCAACATGATTAATAAATGGGTTGTGTTCGGGTTGACCCATAAAATTGTATACCCTTTAACTCAACACGACACCCAACCCACCTACATGAATTGCCATGCCTACTTCTACATCCTGCATATAAGATCCGCCCTCATCCATGGGTTTGAATCATCTCTAGTTTGAATGGAATGATATCATACCATTACCAACTAGTGCAATTCATGCCGGTACCAATCAATGGATGACATGATGCATGGCGAAGGGTGTATTAACCGAGTTCACATCATCTCTAGTCTGATTGGACAAATACCACCTTGGTTTTTCTTCAGGATGTGACTAGTGCTTGACAAAGGGCATTCATTGTAAATGCTAATTATTTATTGTGTATTTATTGTAATACACTCCTTTGACTCATATTTATTAACCTAAACATCATTGTTAAGCCACATTTCATGCATTGATTGGTAGTGGTGTGATATCTATTCAGATTGGAGATGATTCAAAATTGTATTGACCAAAAAATATGGATGATAGGTGGGTATTACTGTAAATGCACATGTGTATTTATTAATGCCACATTTGTCAAATACTGTCACTTGGCAAAAATTAGTGTGTTAACTATCCATTCAAATTGGAGATGATGTGAACGCTTTGTCCATCCTCTTGTAATAGATAGTTTATGTTTGAAAATATCATTTTAGATATTCCGTTTCTTCCCTTTCTCCTATTAAAATCTAAAAATAATGTTTCTCCATGATTGTTCATGAGATCAATCAATATTCCAATCCCTTATCAGACAATTATAACATTTGGATCTCTAATTCTCCTTGGTCTTTAGTTTGTTTTGTGTCCAATTTGATAAGTTTTGACATGGATTTAGGTTGTATTTTTGTGTTAGACAAGGGAATCAATTAGACTTTTGTTAATGAAGAGAATAAAACAAATATTATATTTAGGATTTGGGTGTCTAAGACTGCTGGAGACATGTGGAAGAAAGTGGGTAGGAATTTGGGTGGGTTAGAAGAAATTTCAAATTCCCACCCATTTTCTCCACAATTTATCTCCATGATCCTTGACACCAAATCTTGGATAGAACATTAACACAGACAATCTTTCTTAAAAAATAAAAAATAAAAGGAAAAGAAGAGATTGTTGCTATCATTGAAAGCAAGCGATGCATAAGCTAAAAAGAAGAAGAATGATTGTCTGTGTTGACATAGGCTTTGTAGGTGTGCCATTGATAGAAACATTATGTGTTTTTTAATTTGGTGTCTACTTTTTGACCACCTACTTTTTCAATTGAATACTTTTTTGGATGATATTACCCCCAACACAACACGTGTCAGCTTATAATTCATAATAGACACTATAAAGACTTTTTCATCATAAAACATTTATTGGGTTTTTTTTAAGCTCCAATCTCTTCTGTTTCTTTGTTATTGGTAATAATCTCTTTTGTTCTCCCCCTCTTCGACTAAATAAAAAAAAAAGAAAAAGAAAAAGAAAAAGAAAAATTCAATATACAACCATAAGTCTTTGTAAACTTCTCTTTAACC
>JAOXJP010225150.1:0-11630 GCA_025762735.1 Platanus orientalis | reverse complement strand
AGTTTTCAGAGATTTCAATGAGTTTCCATAACCAAAACACAAGGATCAAAGGAATCCAAAGAGGAAGTACCCCGAATCATCTATAGAAAGCTAGATTTACTTACCAAGCTCAATCCAAAAGCTTCTACGCAATGAAGTTTTCATTTCACCTCCTCAAATCACTTTGGTCTATAATATTAGAGTAGGTTTAATATTAAATGAATGAAACTAAGAAGTTCTACTAGAAAAATAAGCTATTCTAGAGGAATTTTCGTGGTTGGAAGTAAAACTTACCAAATTAGGAAATAACTCTCACACTTAGCTTTCAACCTCCTTTAACCATTTCTCTTTTTGTTCTAATGAGGAAAATGACCTAATTGAGGTGTTATTAGGGTTATAACTTATCCAAGACGAGATCCCACATGTTTGGGAGATTAATGAGCAAGTGTCACATCAAAAAAATCATTTTTTGGGGTATTTTTTGCTAATTTTTATTTTCTAGTTTTCGGGACCCTGAAGCCTCACCTAGATAGGCTAGCCCTCTGGATACCCCTTGGCGAGCACTTGCCTCAATTGGCGAGCACTCAGGAACCCCCTCGGCGTAAGAGACCCGAGACTCCCTAATTTTTTCAACAAAACCCGCTACGGGACAAATTATCATAACTTTCTCTAGAAACTAGGAATTGGGAACTGTTTGTTGCATTGAAAAAAAGACTTAATGCACTTTTCAACAAGGTATCTCTCATACTCTAGTTCACTCAGGATTAGTGTCAATAGGCTAGAAAAGTTACCCCAATTACGTAGTTGAGAAAAACTTCCGAACTTGAATAGTTTTAAGTCCAACTTGGGTTCTATACTTCTAAATTAGTCCAATGGGTTTTTAAACCACTCTAAGGTCTGCATAAGCATGCGAAAGGATAATTTTACCCTTATAGAGGTAAAATTATAATTTCATCCCTATAGTGTAACATGGGGTGTTACACCAGTAGCCAAACCCTAACCATTCATCCAGTAGGGGATTGACATTGTCGGACCCCTCCCCCGAGGGAAAAAAGCAAATAAGGTTCCTCGTGGTGGCCATCGAATACTTCACGAAGTGGGTGAAAATTTCGTCCTAGCCAAAATCACTGAGAAAAACATCCGGGACTTCACCTAGAAGTCAATCGTATGTTGATTCAAGATTCTCCGAGTACTCATCACCAACAACGGTAAGCAGTTCGACAATGCCCAATTTCGGGAATTCTGTGCAAATCTCAGGATCAAGAATCACTTCTCTTCTCCAGCTCACCACTAAGCTAACAGCCAAGTAGAGGTCACTAACAGGACACTCCTAAGCATCATCAAAAAGAGGCTCGAGAACTCCAAAGGCCTTTGGCTTAAGGAACTACCAAGCATCCTTTGGGCATACCACACTATGGTTAGGACCCCACCGAGGAAACACCATTCCTCTTGGCGTTTGGGATCGAGGAAGTGGTATTAGTCGAGATTGGGATGACCATGTATAAAACAGCAAACTTCGACTTGGAAAGGAACGAGGAAAGCCTCAAGAACAATCTAGACATGCTAGAAGAGAAAATGGATAAGGCCACACTTCAGGCAGCTGCCTACCAGCAAAGAATGGCCAAGTGCTACAACTCACAAGTTAGGACGAGAAGATTCACAGTGGGGGACTTAGTCCACAGGAAGGTGAGCCTGGCGACACAAGACCCTATAGAAGGAAAACTGAGACCCAATTGGGAGGGACCTTATCGGGTAACAGGTTGTCACAGGCTCGAGACATACCACCTTGAAACGATGGAAGGAGAACCCCTACCACGACCATGGAACGATGAGCACCTAAGAAAATACTATCAGTAAAGCTGATGTAATCGTTCAACCCTAGTTAATGAAATGTTTTTACTCTACAGAGGCAAGGAAAATTTTAGGCACTCATGCTCAGGTTACAAGATTAGCCCTCAAGTCACAAGATTGACCTATTCCTTAAGGGAAATTTCAAGCCCTCATGCCTAGGTTATAAGATTAGCTCTTTGATCACAAGATGGACCCCAGGTCACAAGATTGACCGGTCCCTTAGGGAAAATTTCAGGCCCTCGTGCTCGGGTTACAAAATTAGCCCTCAGATCACAAGATTGACCCGTCCCTTAGGAAAAATTTCAGGTCCTCGTGCCCGGGTTACAAGATTAGCCCTTAGATCACAAGGCATAGAAAAGTCTCACGCATCATCAAAAGCAAAGATTCTAACAAGTAAAGCCAGGGGCTCAAGTTGTGTCGAGACGTGCGTATCACAACTAAAATCGACCATTCGACACCAAGTACAACTATCTCCTCTCGTACGTAAAATTAAAATGGGAGCATAGGAGTGCCCGATGACATTACTAAAGAAAGACCCCCGCAAGGGATAAGGGCTTAAACCCAAAAGAGTGTCACTGGGAACCCTTACTAACCCAAGTCATAAGGGATTAAAGGACTTGAAAATTTATCCCTAAGGCGTGCCTACACTTAGAAAAAATTTATCATTGCCTATCTTTACTCGTTGGGAGAATATTATCCCTAAGGCATACCTACACTTAGAAAAATTTGTCATTGCTTACCCCTACTCGCTTAAAAGTAATTTACCCCGAGGCGTGCCTGTACTTAGTAAAATTCATCGTTGTTTTGTCCTTACTCGCTTAAAGATTAGTTACCCCGAGATTCACTCATACTTAGATAAATTCGTCACTGATTCTTACGAGTCCTTATCGTGGCCTACCCTAATATGCCCGATAAACTCAAGAAGAAACATAATCACCACGACACACATCCATACCTATAAAAATTTAAGGAGAAAAGTAATAACAAGAACAAAGTGCACAAATGATGGGACAAAAAAGAGACTTCATTTATATGTTAAAAGATTACAAAAAAAAGAAGAAAAGAAGAAAAAGGAAAGAAAGATACAAAGTACAATTACACCTGGGGCCTGGGGGTTAGCATCCCTCGAGGTAGTATCTCCCAGGGCAGCAGCTCCGGTTTCCTTAACCACTCATTCCCCATCCTCTCCTCCTCCTCATTCTTTCCCGTCCTTCCCCTCCTCGCCCTCTTCTTCCTCCTTGTTAGGGACAATGGTAGAGAAGTCGCAGTCTAGAAACACCTTGGCCTTAATCTCCTAGAAATCCATGAACCCATCTAAAAAGCACCCTGCCTTGACAACTTGAAAGGCATCGAAGGCAAGATACTCTGCAATCACCATTTCGACGACCCTCTTCCTCTCCTCCTAGGCCCAGATCCAAGTAAGCTCCACATCCTCAGCCTCCTTTTTATTTACCACCTCCTCGAGGGTCACAGCAAATGAATCCTTGACCTGAAGCGGTAGTTCTTCGCAACCCCGAGCTTATCCCTAGCCCGAGTAATCTTCACTTTGGCCAACCGCAATTGCTCCGTTAATTCCTCGATGTGGGCCTCGTTCTCCGCAACCCAGACAGTCATACTGGCGTTGGAACCCTTGGCCCAAGAGACCCTGTCTTAGAGGGCTCGAATCTCCGCATTGGCACTTTTGTGGGTAGCGTTAAGCTCGCTTTTGGCCTTGGCTAGGCGATTCTAGAGCTCACCTCAGACCTTTTCATTTGTCTTGAACCTTTGGATAGAGATTTCCATCAAGGACACAGTCTGAAAAAATAGGCACAAAAAACAAGTCAGTGTAGACACACAAACGATAAAAGAGAAAAAGCAAAAAGATAAGGAGGAGAAGAAGATTACCTTAGTTGAGTAGTGCATCATCTCCTAATGGAGTGTAGAAGGGCTGAGAGATTTTAAGGACTTAAGGTCCTCAGGGGGAACACCCCCTAAAAGATAATTCGCCCTAGGGTCTGGCTTAGACAACTAGGACGAGGGCATGAAAGAAGATTGTTCCCCCTCCTGGGCCGAGGAGGAAAATGCATGGGCAGGGGTTGCATCAAAAGTTAATGTCACCCAGGAGGGAGAAGATGTCGTGACCGTGGCAGAACGAGGAGCGACCTCTGTAGATGGGGCAATCTTGAGGGGAGCCGCCACTTCGCCCTTGGTGGCTGGGCATGGAGGAGACCCGACAATCTTCGCCTCCAAGTCTTCGATGGGAATGGGAGCATTGGGAGCTAGGGGTGGTGCTGGCTGGGCTTGCCGGGTTGGTGCTGTCTTGGGGGCAACCTCGGGGGCCTGAGCCTGGGAGGCCCCCCCGTTGATGAAGTGTCGGTTCCGTTTCTTTGTGGCCACGACCACCCCTTGGCCTATTGCCCTAGCTTCCCCGGCCTAAGCCAAAAACCTTTTATTTGGCTTCATCGATGTACAATAAAACACAATTGAGATAAGAAATTAGTTGTACACATATTAAAAAAAAGGAAAGCAAAGAAAAGTAGAGAAAAGAGAGAAAGGGAGAATGAAGAGAAAACAAGACTAGGCGACACAAAAATAAAAGAAAGAAAGAAGAGGGAGAGCTACCTAGGTCGGACCCTAACCCATACCTATGAAGGTGCTCGGGAGTAACAAGATCAAGGTAGGAGTGGGTCGAGTGATTCACGACCTCCCAAATGTAGACCTCCTCCTCGGGAGATAGCTCGTCTACCTCTGATACTAACATAAAAAGAAAAAGCATAAAAAGAAAAAGGAAATGAGAAGACTACAACGATAATGAATAAATATACAAAACACAAAAAAATGGCGACTCACCTGCTGATGATTGATGTCCAGCCCCGATTAAACCTTATGAGGGGGACCTCCCTCGGGGGGTACTCCCAACCTTCGCTCGGGATGAAGAAGTACCAGCTCCTTCACCTGTTGTTAGAGCTTGGGAGCCCAGTCACCAAAGTTGTAGTCGGGTCAAGGCTAGCAAAATAAAACTACCTCAGCTCCTTCTCTTTCGGATAATAATAGTGAAAAAACTTGTTAAGGGTAAGGTGAGCCTTCTCCTGAAACATTAATTCTCATAGGATCATGCATCCTATGGCTATCCGCCAGGCGTTGGGTATCAGTTGCCCTGGTGCCAACCTGAGGTAGAATAACAGCTTCCTCAAAAAAGGGGAACTAGAAAAATTAGCCCTCCAGAAGGGCCTGCTCATACAGCGCCACGTTGCCAACAGGGGCCTCGAAGGCCCGGGTACCCCCGAGGGCAAAAATAATGACCCCCTTGGGAATGGAGAATGTGGAACAAAATCAAGTTAGGACTCGCTCCCCTAACTCGGAGGCATAACTGGCAGTGGTGCAATCCTACTTGGGGGCAATCTCCCCCGCCGCCCCTTAGACATTATAAGGAGCTGGCCCGGTAGCATGCTCCAAAGGGTTTGACAGACTTCAGATAAGTTGCCAACGCCATCAACCATCTGGTCAACAGTATCCCTGGACACCATGGGTTCACAGAAAGGAAAAAAAAAGGGGATAGAAAATGAAGATGGAGGAAAAGAGGAAGGGAAATAAACTAGCCAACAAAAATTACACGCTAGGGGCTAATAGACAACAGAACTATAACAAAATAAAAAACGAGCTACAAAATAGAAATGAGGTACTTGGAAAGAATGCAGATAGAATAAAAACACCAGAGAATGTAAAGAACAGGAGCCCAGAGGTAGGAATAATGCTAGGGATGGTGAAGAGCAAATGCATGGAGGTGCAACAGGCGCCGGAAGCAATAGTGATCAAATGCCCGAAAGTAGGAGGATTGTCGGAAATCACTAAGAGAAGAATGTCGGTGTAGAGGATGGTGGAGAATGATGAAGAAGCCAAACCTTGATTCAGGGGAGAGATTTATAGGCAACCTCAAGTAATCCTGACCCTACACGTGTCGCACATCCAGCGGCAGTGAAATTAACCCGAGAAACGAAGCGACTTGTGAATCTCGAAACATTTAAGAGATTTAAACACAGTAGTCTGATGGCCTAGGGATCCGTAAGAGACACGATGCTTGACATGACCCATAACTGGCACAATCACGTTCCCTCAATTGTTGAGGTACATTAAATGTGAAGCCATCATTGGCGCCTACCCCCAATTAATACTACCTTGACAACCAAAAAAGCGAATAGCATGCTCCAAAACGGGTGATAACGGTTGCAAACAGTTCGCATTCCCAAACCATGTAACCCTGGACTCGAGAATGAGGGGGTATCTTATAAGGAAAATACTAAGGCCCCTATAAACCAACCCCAATAAACTCACAAACCCCAACCTTAAAGAAATTAACCTAGTAAGTCCCTGACGAAACCAACCTAGGGAGCATTCGCAGTCTCACAACCTAAAAGATATTGAGGCCACCAATGGGAAACCTTGCTACTTGACAACTTTTAAACACCCAGGCTTGCATAGAGAGCATCGAGTCACTCACTTCACCCTCCAGTACCCGACATTCCGAAACCCTCGGAAATACTCCCGAGACATTGCATAAACCACCCGATACCAAACAAGGGAGTCATGGCCATGATAAGCGTTAGATCTCCAGGAGTCCTCCCTAGACAAGAAAGGGTAGAGACCCAACTTTCCATATTTGATAATAAAAACAATTTATAAGCTGTTACTAAGAAAGAATATCTTTTATAGTTAGCTTGACATATTGAGAAAATGACAGAAAAAACAGGAGTAGGGGGCGCAGCGAGGAATGTGGGGGAGGAGAGTTAGAGGCTATATCTCCTTTGATATGCCACTATCCAGGCTTATAAATATCAACAACAATCCACTCACTAGGTATGAAAAACAAGAAACCACCCTAATTTGAGTTAAGCATTTTACTATCCCCACCATCAAACTTGACCATTGAAGAGTTAAAAGCCGGCATCCCATCAGTGTCTAGCTCATTTACTCTACCTTTATGCTATGCAAGGTTTGTTTCACCAAAGACCTAGGCCTACCGTACGACCATCTGACTGGTGTAAGGACACCCTCAAATCCGAACACCATCAAAGTGGATTATGGAGAGGGAAAAAAAATGTTTTCACATTTGTTGCTTCTCTATAGATTTTTTTTTCCTAATCTTAATGAATTATGAATTGACCAATGTATACCTTTTCATATGATAAAAGACACTCTGCAGTCTAAACCAGCCACAGTAATGTATGGGCTGGGATTAGGTACGGAAATCAGTTTTTCCTTAAGTATTAGAATGACACTAGGGGCTGACATATCAGTGCTGAAAAGTTACTTTCACTTTTTGGGGTTGCTTATCACTTTTCAATGCTGATGTGTCCACTCTCGATGTCATTCTAATGCATCAGGAAAAGCTCATTTCTGTACCTAATCTTTTCCGTCACATCAGTTTTCAAGTGAGAACCTATGCATGAGAGTCCCTTTGCTGCACTGTACAATTACGTACTCACCTCAACAATTACTTCCAGCATTTGAGCGTGCTGCATGAAAAATCAATCACAAAAGAAGAACAAAAAAAGAGCCACAAAAATGCTAAGAACCCATGTTTTTTTTTTTCTTTCTATTCATACAGTAGCTTAAGCAGCTAGAGCTGATCACATCTCAATTACTGATGCTGGATTCTGAATGGAGACATATCATGCCACATCTGACGGTGACAAGATACTCGATGGGTTTAAAAAATCTTCTGTCCGAATGGAGAGATACCGTGCTCCAACAGTAGTATCTTCTACAGCATATGATACATGCTTGACAAATGGTACATTAATAAATACTTTTCATTGACCCATGCGTAGTTATCAATGTACCCTTCGTCAAGCATCGTGTCATGCACCGGTTGGTAATAGTATAATATTTCTTCATTCTAATTAAAATCCTCGATAAATATACGAACACTTAAGATCTTCTCTTGCACTTAAAGTCCTGAAAATGTCTTGCAGGTGTTTGTAGTGTGACATGAATCCAAAAAATGAAAATCACCAGTCCAAAAATTATTATTTTTTGTATCTGTCTTACTGTGCAAGACGTTTGTACAACTTCAAGTGCAGGAGAGGATCTGAGTAACATACACATACTTAAAAATACTGTTTTTATCATGATAGTCTCCTTTAGCCCATGTGTATTGACCAGGACACCCTCTCTCAAGCATCACATCAGGTGTGTTGATTGATACTAACTGCACTGGAGATGATTCAAACCCACCAATGGTAACAAGTCTGGGTGAAATGCAGACTATGTAGTGACCAAATTTAGCAGAGAATACCTCATTTTTTGGGCTTTGGGGAAATCTTTTACCTAATATAGAAGTGTGAGACTCACTTATTTAAGACACAGAACGTTGCTATATGTGGTTGTGAATGCTGGGTGGGTGGTACATCTTTATCTCAGAACTGTGCAATTAAACCAATGAAACAAAACAAACAAGCTCCTTTCCAATTTTCTACGTTATGTCCCTAGTCTCTGCATGCATTCTTCTTTTTAAAAAAAGATGATAGGGATACATGGACTTTACAGACAGCTGCTTAACAATGTGGGACCCACACAAGTAGTAGGAGAGTCGACCAACATCGCATAACAGTGGAATGCTGTAACGGGATTCGACCCCCCAGCCCTCGGTCTTGATTGAGTTACGTGCTTAAACCACAGCCACCCATATGCTCTCTCTTTCGTAACTTTCTATAGATGCACATTATCTTTTACACTATTTTTTTTTTTTTTTCGATAAGTAAATAATTTAATTAAATAAAAAGATAATTAGAATCTCGTCTATGTACATTGCTGTAAATCTTTTCCAATTAACTCTTGAAGGGAGCAGTAGCTTGGGTCTTGCATCAAAGATTGCCTTGGTCGAAAATCAATACAATTAGACGATTCTTAAGTAATTGATCTGCAGTTTATTTTTCGAGTCTGTCTTATCAATTTTTTTCTTATTGTCCAATAAATATCATAAACATACAGATCATACAATTAGACTAATCTTTGACATTGGAATCTCTAGTCTAGGGCTCAACCAATGGTGGGTTCTAATCTTGTTTACATAAGACGTGTTTTAAAAAGAGCATTCTAAACCATTCTAAGGATCTTGTAATATACAGGACCCAAGATTTTGTCCTTTCTTACCTAGTGAAGGAGAGCACTTTCCTAAATAAATGATACAACTTCGGTCAAGTGCAACATGAACCTAACCTATCCACCCCAAACGTTTGCTCGAATTAGAATGTTGCTTATTGTAATAGGTAAGAGTTGTTGTCTTTTAGGTGTAAAATAGTTAGAACCCTTCAAACGCAAGCACACTTGTAAAAAAAAACCCAACCTAGCCTGACCAAAACTGACTCAAATTCAGATTGTACTAGGGTTTGATAAATGCAGCTTGGATTGGGTAAAGCTTAAACTCGAGCCCGGCTTTTGTGCACTCAAAACCCATGTGCAATTTGTGCACACAGGCCAAGTGGTGGACACATCAGCACCGAAAAGTGACTAACACTTTTTAGGGGACACTTATCACTTTTCAGTGCTGATGTGTCTGCCCCTTAGTCAGTGGGCACAAATTACACACGGATTTTGAGTGCACAAAAGCCGGTTGTCCCTGCTACACCTGAAATTGGGCTTGAGTTGGCCTTTAAACTTCCCAGCCCACCCAAGTTGGAGGCCAATGTCACCAACATTTCCTCCACTAAACAAGTGTAAACAATGTTAAGCCAGTGAAGGTGTGTGCAAAAGCAAATGTCCCTATCATTTCTCTTGGAAGTTTTCAAAAGCATCAATCCTCTTTGAAACCAACGGTTCAAGTCTCAATCAGTAGCCTCCATTAAGGACTGTAATATGTCCCTTAATAATTAATCGTTTATGTGTATGATATTGTCTAATATGTACTAATATAATTCAATTTACATCAAAATTAGTTCATTCACAAAATTACCAGGAATTATTTTTAATAAAAACCCTATGTCGCTAGATAAGGCCATAAGGGTGGTCTTTTCTTTCTATGGGGTAAAAAAAGATTTGATTTACCGTTTGACTCCTTAGTGTTTAAAAGAGAGAAAAAAAGGGCGGTTTGCAATAGTGAAATCGTATCATGAATAGATTTGGAAATTCTGTGGCATCCAAGATGTACTTTTTTGGTATGTATCAAAAAATCTTCCGCTGTTATAAAGGTACATGGGTGGCAATGTTTGACACGACCGGGTTGACTGTAAACGAGTTCTGGGTCAAACAGATTGACCCTTTTTGACAGAATTAATAACTGGGTTGGGTTCGGGTTGAGCCATATAGTTGTATATTCTTAACTTGAGATGACACGAATCTGACCTGCCAACATGAAGTATGTAATCTTTGGATTCTTAGTTCAAATTGAGACCTGGGTCATTAGTGAATTTTATTTTATTTTTTGGGTTGGTAGGGTCATTAGTGATTGAAGTTTGGCTATTGTGTACCTTGTATCTAGCAAAGTCCAAATCATTTGGGATCCATCCCGCTTTCTAAATGTTTGATATTTTTTAAGTTTAGTGAAAATTTTCAAATAATTTTTATGAAAAAAAAATACTTTTTATATTTTATTTTATTACAAAAGTGTTTAAAACAGTTTTTAAGTTGAATTTTAAAATTTTATATTTTCATAAATGAATTTTAAATATGTTTGATCAATCAAAGGTGTTTCGATCAATTGAACAAAATGTAATTTTTAACTCAAACCCATTTGAATCGATCGTTTGAACATAATGAATTTTGGGTTCAGACACATTCGATCGATTGAAGTTTGCTTGATCGATCAAATTGATCAAAACTATTTAGATCATAAAAATATGCCCAAAACAAACTGGAATATGAATGAGTGTCTAATGTGTCTATAGACACTATGAAGTAATTGATCACATGAAAAGGTGTCTAAGATGTCTACAGATACTAGTACGTGATTTTGTAGGTCATACAAACAATTACAATCATTAGTTAAAAACACTTATACGAAATCTATAAATAGAAGAATCTTACCCATGTTTTAAATACTTCAAAACCATCTCTCTTCTTTGTTTTTTCTTTGTAAACTGTCTATGTTTTTTTAGTTGTTTTATAAATACTATTAATTTCTAGGTGATAATATCAAGTGTTCAATGATTGATTTCATGGTGCTGCAAACCATCGATCAACAATACGACCTATTGATTGGTTCCGTTTAATCCTAGATACAGATTTTCTGACTCTTTGTATTCTTCATTAAGAACAGAGTAAAGGACAGATATTGTCTCAAAGAAAGTGTGATATGTGAGTGATTCAGGCATTATTACATCTTCATCTCTGCAAATACTTTTCTAACACTAAGATTATCAAGGTTGAATCACCCATGTAGTCAATCTAGGCTTGATTGATCCTTCCACCCTAAATCTGGTCCTAACTAACACAAGGTTTGGGTTAGCCACATCAAACCCAGAAAAGGATGTTAGATCCTTTTTATGGGTCAAACAAAAAATGCCTTACGGGTCTAATCAAGGTTGAACCAAAGCTAACCAAGTTGTAGGGTTGTCAATCGGGCCAGGTTGTGCCAGGTTGAGGTTTACCCAAACTCAACCCAAAATGTTTAACCCCAGTCCCAACTTGGCCCAAATAAAGCTTCGGGCCTAAAAATTTGATCCAAAATCAGCCCATTTTAAGACAATAGGCTTCGGTCCGAGTTCAGGCTGCCCAAATTAACACTCTTTTCTTAATTTTTGAGTTAATATTAGGCCAATAATTTTCCCTAAATATATATTATATGGTTTTTTTTTTTGTTACAGTTGACACTCGAACTATTTGAT